>CAUYQU010014843.1:0-12608 GCA_963574635.1 Cheracebus regulus
TCTGCTTTTTTCAAAATATGGAGTTTTAGCCACCATAGCTGGTAATGCGCTAAGTCTCACCTGAAGTCAGCAAGCCTCAGAGGCTCACTCAAGGCCCTCGATGTAGTACCTGGGTATCACCACTGGTTATTCAGGGCCCAGCAGCTCTTCAGTTAGTAGGGGATGAATTCTGCCAGGACTGATTCCTTGTCTTAAAGGCAGCAGGTTTTCTTCTGGTTCAGGGTGTGTCTAAAGATATCATCTGGAAGCTAGGGCCTAGAATGGAGGTCTCGTGATTCTGACCATTGCTCTATCCTGCCATAACTGAGATGGCGTCCTGGATGCATGACAAAGTCCTCCCCACTCTTTGCTTTCCTTTACTCAAGTGGAAGGAAGGAATCTTTGGGGGGCTGCAAGCTGTGCTGCCTGGGTTCAAAGAGGGCCGGTGCCAGCACTCTCTTGGCTGCCTCAGCTGGTGTCTTAGTATGTTAGGTGGCCCTCTAGTCTACTGTCTTTGGGTCTAGTTTGTGGAGATAGCAGTAGTAGTTGGTGGAAATGATAACTGAATTTAAAAAATAACTTTCAAGAGCTGACAATGGCATGATTCATTGAAGAACACTCAAGAAAGTCATTTAACAAGACCACCTCTGTAGTGATTGCTCAAGATGTATTTGTCATCCCCCATTTAGTTCCTTTCATGCAAATGTCACAGAGAATCTTAAAAAGAATGGCACAACCACATAACCAAATCAATTTACTAATAAAATTAACAACACATTGACTTAAATTGTGATCAACAAGAAAATTTCCTAAGAGAGGGAGTGAGACAGCTCACTCAGCAGGAGAATATCACAGGCTACAAGGAGTTTCGGAACTCAAACTGCACAGTAATCACACATCTGAGAATCAGAAGAGCTGGTTTTCTATGGCATCAAATGGTTCAGAATATTCAAGCTATGAATAGTTTGCTAATGATTTGCACTCTCCCTAAGTTACGAAAATCATTCATTTTACAGTCAGCCTTTACAAGTAAAATGTTCCTATTTCATTATATTTAACAGAGGAGGACAAAATATATGTGTGCACTTGCAAACTATTTTTGACATAATTAGGCAAGCTTTTGGCATACAAAAGTCTGTGAATTCTTTTCAACCAAAATAAATGTACATTTTAAATCCCTTTAAACCTTTGAGATACAGGAGTACTTAGATAACTGGAGACACGCCTGCCTCCATTATTTCCATTGGAAAACAAGAAATCTATACTGAGCAGAATTCTAAGTCTAAAGTGAATTTTATAACCTATGTCTTATCTAAATAGAAACAAGACATGTCTAAATCTCATTTCTGCAACAGCAAGGTTTATATAGGATCCGAAATTTCTCTTTATAACACTTTCTATGCCAAGGCTCCTTGTTCCTCATATGTAATTCCCATGCCTTAAGCACCCTTCCTAATTACATCACTTTTTTTTGGCCTTCCATCTCTGTGCATGGTCTAATATCCTGAAACATTTATAAATAATTTATAAACATTATTTGAATAGCTGCTATACAGTAACCACTGTTTTATGCAGAGCATTATAGATATCAGCTGTATAAATATGATCTGTGCTCTCTCAAAAGAAAGAATGGGAATCAGATGCACAAAAATTCTTTGCATACACAATGGCTTAGGGCTGTGTTAAGGGTATATAGTGGATTTTGAAGACACATGAGTGAGAGTAGTCAACTCTGCCTAGAATCAGCCTGAGAATGCTTCCCAGAGGATTTAAAACTTGAACATGGAATAAAAATTTCACAGATGATTTAGAAGAAAAGACATTCCAATAAAAAGACTAGCATGTATAAAGTCCCAAAACTCTGAACTGGTATGAATATATCTGCAAGAATTTTATTCTAGTTGGAACTCTAAGTATTGAGAGGGAGGATTGAAAATACTGAGAAGATTTGTGAGTTAGAATAAATGCAATGATAAAGAACATTCATGTGATTTGACTCTGTGTCCCCACCCAAACTTCATGTCAAATTGTAATCTCTGCATGTCAGGGAAGGGACCTGGTGGGAGGTAATTGGATCACGGGGGTAGTTTTTCCCCATGCTATTCTTGGGATAGTGTGTGAGTTCTCATGAGACCCGAAGCTTTAAAATCGTGGCATTCCTGCCTCCTCACGCTCTCTATCCTTTTGCCTCGTGAAGTAGGTGCTTACTCCTTCTCTACCTATTGCCATGATTATAAGTTTCCTGAGCCCTTTTCAGCCATGCAGAAATATGAGTTGATTAAACCTTTTTTCTTTCTAAATTTCCTAATCCCAGGTAGTTAGTTATACCAGTGTGAAAACAGAGTAATACAAGTATTAAACATACATCATATTTAATTGTCTCCAGAAACCTGCAGGCTACTAAAATCCACAGATATTAAGGAGCTTGTCCAAAGCTGATAGCTCCTCCTGGTCTTCAACTATCTCAAGTCAGGCTATTACTGCTGTTATAATGCACAGTACAGAGAATGAGTGAAGTACTTTTAACCTTTAACCACTGTCAAACTAGCTATGCTATGTGCCCTTGAGACATTAATAGCTGATTAGCTAATTAATTTAGAATTTTTCTATGGTATTAGTGGATGGCAGCAGCTTGCTTTTAAGTTTCCTGAGAAAGTAAATACAGCCATGCCTCACTTAATAATAGAGTTATATTCTGAGAAATGCGTTGTTAGGTGATTTGTTCATCATGCAAACATCATATAATGTATTTACACAAAGCCAGATGGTATAACCTACTATGTACCTAGACTATCTTGTGTATATTTTATACATTTATATAAGTATAAATGTATACTTTTTGCAAAATATGTATGTAAACATAAATTTTAACTATTTATGTATGCACTTGTACATATAAATGCATATATATGTACATATACATACACACATGCATGCATACCTTAAGAGAAACTTTCAGTGGCAATACAAAATGTGGGGAAACTAGAAAATAAAAATGCATGTTGTAGAGTTACAAATTTTTGCAAACCATTATGTTGATGGTCTCCTTTTTTATATAACAATAGCATCATTCTTGTTCAGAAAGTTCCAGAGAGAAATCAAAGAGGCCAGAAAGTCTTCAGGTCACATTGATCCACAGATGCTCCTTGACTTACAGTGGTGTTATACCCAATAAACCCATCATAAAGTCAAACCATGACAAATCAGGGATATTTTATTAGTCTGTTTTCATGAAGAACCATGAAAGAAGAACCGCCTGAGACTGGGTAATTTATAAACGAAATAGGTTTAACTGACTCACAGTTGTCTAGGGCTGGGGAAGTCTCAGGAAACCTATAATTATGGCGAAAGGCAAAGGGAAAGCAAGGCACTTTCTTCACAAGGCATCAGGAAAAAGAAGTGCCCAATGAAGCAGGCAGAGCCCCTTGTAAAACCATCAGATCTCATGAGAACTCCCTCACTATCATGAGAACAGTATGTGGGAAACCACTACTATGATTCAATTACCTCCACTTGGCCTCTCCCTTGACACATGGGATTATGGGAATTATAATTCAAGATGAGATTTGGCTTAGGATACAAAGTCTAATAATATCAGATGCTTTCAATGCACAAGAAAATCTGGTTCACAACCAGGAATGAAGCCTCCAGAATAGATAGCAGCATCAAAATTTACAGCATGCAGACCATATATATATATTTTTTTTCCCTCCAGCTAATGTGCTGGAATTTAGTTTAATGTATATTTTTAAAGAATATGGGTACTATAATCCTAGGTGCTGAGTACATATATAAAAACAGATGCAAATAGTTTCAGACAAAAATCATAATAATTATTCTTTGAGGAGAACAGAGTCCTTGATTAATAGTTTTCCTCAAAGTAATATTATTTTAAAAGAGTGAGAAAAAAGCAATTTAACATGCAAAAATTAAAAAATCCTAAATCTTCGTATAATTTTGAAAAAGGAAACTAGTAACAGTAGGTAGGGAACCAATACCTCAGAATTTCTACGTATGCTCTAATTGAGTTTTCACTCCATTAAATAAAATAAAAAGAATCTGTATGTAGAATACCAGCTTATCTATCATTAAGCTTATTTTACCAAGTTTATTCTAATAAGATTTTTTAAAAGTTTATGAAGTAATACATTATTTGAGGTTGATTATATCAAATATATATTCAAAACTCACACTCAGGGAATCACTTCTTTTAGAACTTATTGACAATGGCGTGATTTTCTTCATGCTATAAATACAGTCATCTGTTTTTCAACAAATTATAATCTTCCTGAGAGCATGAATAGTGTCTTTTTTTCTCTCTACCACCAACACTTTGTTTGGTCTAAGACAAATAGCACATCATAAATGTTGTTTGTTTAGATTAATTAATGATTGTATACATGAATGATTTTTAACAAGCATACTTGGAGTGACATACTATGATGAGGCATTAGAATAGAAATATTTTAATAAAATATTTTATACCAATTGTGAAAAAAAATTCCCATAATTTTTTTTAAAAATTGTAATACAGACAATATTAAAAGCAAACATACACTCATTTGTGTATTTTTCAATGTTGAGTCAAGTTATTCTCAAATTTACACATTTGTTTTCCTTTTTTTTATATATCCCCACTTTGAGTATTTTTTTATTTTTAATATTGTAAGCTTAATATTAGAGATTTAACCTGTTTCATTACATTTTTTTAACTATAAAAATAGCAATTTGTCTTGGCCTATTAGGGCTGCTATGACAAAATAACTTACAGTGGGTAACTTACAGACAATAGAAATGCGTTGCTCATATTCTGGAGGCAAGAAAATCCAGTATCATGGCACCAACAAGTTAGGTGTCTGGAGAGGGGCCCACTCATCATAGATGGTACCTCCTCTGTGTCTTTACATGGCATCAGTGCAAACAGTCTTTCTTAAGCCTATTTTATACGGGACCAGATCACCTCCCAAAGGCCTTATCTCTTTGATTTTTTGTTTTGTTTTTTGAAACAGTGTCTCATTCTGTTGCCCAGCCTGGAGGCAGTGACATGATCTTGGCTCACTGCAACCTCCCCCTCCTGGGTTCAAGTGATTCTCCTGCCTCAGCCTCCCAAGTAGCTGGGATTACAGGTATGTGCTACCACACCTGGCTAATGGTTTATTTAATAGAGTCCAGGTATCAATGCAGGATACCCATTAACAGAATATAGGGGGGAAAAAAACATATAATCATGCCAATTGATGCAGAAAAGCATTTAACAAAAATCAACACATTTTCATGGTAAAAAAAAAAATCTACAAATTTGGATTAGAGAGACACAACATCAACCTAATAAAGGCCATATATGCAAAGCTAAAAGCCAACATTATACTAAAAGGTGGAAGACAGAAAGTTTTTCTTCTATTTTTAGAATCAAGACTAAGATGATATAGTTTATCATTTCTATTCAACATAGCACTAGAAGCCTTCCCCAAAGCAATTAGACAAGAGAAACAAAAAGAAAAGGTATCTAACTGGAAAGAAAGAAGAAAATTATCTCTCTTCACAGATGATTTTATAGGTAGACAACTTTAAGTACTCTACAAGCAAAAAGTTCTAAAACTACACCATGAATTGAACAACGTTGTAGGATTCAAAAATAAAATGTAAAGATCAGTGGCAGTTTTGTAGGCTAACAGTTGAGGGTCTAAGAAAATTAACAAAACAGTTTCATTTAGAGTAGCATCAAAAAGCATACAGTATTAAAGAATAAACTTAACCAAGAGGCAAAAGACTTGTATACTGAAAGATACAAAATGTTCCCAGTTGGGAAAAGTAGCAAAGGAGAAAGAACTTACAGAGTGCCTACATAAATTGGTTATGAATAACAGATAAACAAGGAATATCAAACTGTGAAAAGCCACAGGAGGCCTCTGGGGTGGAAGCCCTCTTCATGCCTCATGTTCTGGTGCAGGGTGACCTAGGCTCTGTTACCATAAACTTTATGCTCAAGGATGTAAAACTCCTTCGCAGCACTATGATGTAGCCAGACTTGTAGGCTCTTTTTAAGGTCTGTTTTTTACCAGCTGTACATAGATAATAATCTAAAAGATAACCACATGTTCTTGTTTTGTGAAACTCCCAAACCACCACTGTTATCAATCCTTAGGATAACACACCAGTTCCAGCTCACTGATTCTTTCAGCTCACTGATTCACTCCACTATCACTTCACCCCTACCCTATAAATCAAATAATTTTGTTGATTTTTTACTTCTGATTTTGAAGATAAAACTTGAAGTATCATATTCATCAACATCCTAGAATTTTGGTTTTGTTTTTTTCCCTCTATGGTACAAAACTGTTCCAGCCAATTTCACCTAAATCAATCATCCCAGATCTACATACATGGGAGCAGAATCATCAGGGATTTGCAATGCTAGAATCTTCAATTCCTTGAACAGAGATTCAGACTGCTGTTGCAAACTGTAGCCAGAACTATTCTAAACTCATTGTGTTTTTGAAATCCATGTGAGTTTCAGAAACAGATTATCATCACTCACTGATTAAGAAATCTTAATTTGGATGAAGCTTGGTTTCACCTCCTTCCCACCAATCACTGTCTTCATTTTTAGAAATGAAGCTAAAAAAAAAAATGTAGTAAGTCGAGGAGAAATTTGCATACTGCATGTGGCTATTTTGTAAGTAGATGTTTATTTTGTTCTAAACAACATCCAAGTCCATCTGGAAGTGGCTGAAGAATATTAAGAATCTTCAGTGTAATTTTGTGGTTAATGAAAGATACTTTTGATCTGATGGGTGTTCAATAACATTTCTAATAATAAAACTATGTTTAAAGTGTCCAGAACATGCTCAAAAAGTAAAACTCTAAGGACAGAAAACAGATTGGGTTTGACAACGAAAGGTTGCAAGCTTTTTCTTGAAAATATGCAACTGTCCTTTTTCTTGATGGGTTGGTGGTTGCATAAGTATGTATTTATATATTATTAGATTTATATGTATGTGTCAGAACTCATAGAATTGAGGATGACTTTTTCTATATGTAAAATATATCTCAATGTACCTAAATTTAAAATGTATCTAAATTTAAATTTTGTATCTGTATTAGTCTGTTCTCACACTTCTATAAAGAACTACCTGACACTGGGTAATTTATAGAAAAATAGCTTTAATTGACTCACAGTTCCAAATGGCTTGGGAGACCTCAGGAAACAATAATCACGGTGGAAGTGGAAGCAGGTAATCGTACGTGGTGGCAGGTGAGAGAGAGTGTGTGAAGAAGGAACTGCCAAACACTTATAAAATAATCAGATCTCATGATAACTCACTCTCTAAGAACAGCATGGGGGAACTGCACGCATGATCCAGTCACCTCCCACTAGGTCCCTCCCTTGACATGTTGGGATTATAGAGATTAAAATTCAAGGAGAGATTTGGGTGAGGACACAGGGCCAAACCATATGAAATTCTGTATGTTATATAGAATATGTTATTGAAATGTTTGATATTTTGAAGAGCTCATATGAAAGATGCCTCTTGTACCAACAGGTAGGAAAGCTAGGCTCTTGTATTAAACAGATAAATTGTGGATGCAGAGGAAAAGGTCTTGAAGAAAATTACAAGTTCTACTCCAGTGAACACGTGAATGATAATAGAGAAAAACAGCCTTATTGCTGTTATGGAGAAAGCTTTAGTGGTCTGGATAGAAGATCACACCAATCACCATAACATTCCCTTAAACCAAAGCCTAATGCAGAGAAAGACCCTAACTCTCTCTTCAATTCTATGAAGGGTGAGATAGGTGAAGAAGCTGCAGAAGAAAGATTACAAACTAGCTGAGGTTAGTTCAAGAGGCTAAAGAAAGAAGTTATCTCCATAACCTAAAGTACAAGGTGAAGCAGCAAGTGCAGATGAAGAAGATACAGCAAGCTATCCAGAAAACTAGCAAAGATAATTGATAGAACTGTTGTTAGTATAAATAACAGTTGCTTATACTAAACAACAGGTTTTCAATTGGAATTGGAATTCTTCTATTGGAAGAAGATACCATATATGACTTTCATATCTAGCAAGGAGAAGTCAATGCCTGGCTTCAAAGCTTCCTAGGACAGGCTTAACTCTCTTGTTAGGGGCTAATGAAGCTAATGACTACAAGTTAAAGCTGATGCTCATTTACTATTTCAAAAATTCGAAGGACCTGAAGATTTTTGCTAAATCTACTCTTCTTGTGCTCTAGAAATATAACAACAAAGCAGGGTGTCCGCACATCGGTTTATAGCATGGTTTACTGAATATTTGAAGCCCACTGTTGATACCTACTGCTCAGAAAAGAAAGGTTCCTTTCAAAATATTACTGCTTATTGACAATGCTCCAGACCACACAAGTGCTCTGAAGAACAAAGACATTAATGTGGTTTTCATGACTGCTAACACAACATGCATTCTGCAGCCAGCAGATCAAGGAGTAATTTTGACTTTCATATCTTACTATTTAAAAAATACATTTTGTAAGACTATTACTGCCATAGAAACTGATTCCTCTGATATATATGGGGAAAGTAAATTAAAAGGCTTCTGGGAAGAATTCATGATTCTACATGCCCTTAAGAACATTCATGATTCGTAGGAGGAAGTCAACATGTCAGCATCAACAGGAGTTTGGAAGAAGTTGATTCCAACCCTCATGGATAATTTTGAGTTCAAGCCTTCAACGGAAGAGGTAACTACAGATATGTTGGGAATAGCAAGCAAATTAGAATTGGAAATGGAGCCTAAAGAGGTAATTGATTGAATTGCTGAAATTTTATGATCAAACATTAATGGATGGGAGTTGATTCTTATGGAACTACTCTTTCCTGGTGAAGATGCTGTGCATACTGTTGAAATGATAAAAAAGTATTTAGAATTTACATGAAGTTAGTTGCTAAAAAAGTGGGAAAATTTGAGAAGACTGACTCCAATTTTCTAAATACTTTTATTTGAGATGTTTTATCTTTGGGTATCACATGCACAACCTTTATGAAAGGAAGAGTGAATCAATATGACAAACATCATTGTTGTCTAATTTTAAGAAATTGACACAGCTACCCCAACCTTCAGCAACCACCACCCTGATCAGTCAGTAGCCATCAACATCGAGGCAAGACCCTTTGTCATCATAAAGATTACTATTCGCTGAAGGCTCAGATGATTGTTAGAATTTTAACAATAAAGTATTTTAAAATTAAGATATGTACATCGTTTTTTAGACATAATGCTATTGCACACTTAAGTGACTACAGTATATTGTAAACATATCCTTTATATACACTGAAAACCCAAAACAATTGTGTGGCTCATTTTATTTCAACATTGCTTTATTCACATGGTCTGTAACTGCACCCCCAATATCTCCAAGGTATACCTGTATTTTTAAAGGTTGATTTTCCCTTCATGGTTTGTATGTCTAAGAACGAGAATTGTTTTCCAAAATTACCTGTGTTTAGCTCATTTTTTGATGGGATTATTTCTTTTCTTAGTGATTTGTCTGAGTTCCTTGTAGGTTTTGGATATTAGTCCTTTGTCAGATGCATAGTTAGCAAAAGTTTTCTCCCACTCAGTGGGTTGTCCGTATACTTTGCTGATTATTTCTTTTGCCATGCAAAAGCTTTTTAGTTTAATTAAGTCCCATATATTTATCTTTGTTTTTGTTGCATTTTCTTTTGATTTTTTTTTTTTTTTTTTTGGCAGAGTCTCGCTCTGTCAGGCTGGAGTGTAGTGGTGCAATCCTGGCTCACTGCAACTTCCGTTTTCTGGTTTCAAGCAATTCTCCTTCTTCAGTCTCCCAAGTAGGTGGGACTACAGGCTTGCACCACCATGTCCGGCTAATTTTTTTGTATTTTTAGTAGAAATGGGGTTTCACCATGTTGGCCAAAATGATCTTGATCTCTTGACCTCTTGATCTGCCAGCCTCAGCCTCCCAAAGTGCTGGGATTACAGGCGTGATCCAGTGTGCCCGGCGTGCTTTTAGATTCCTGGTCATAAATTCCTTGCCTAAGCCAACATCTAGAAGACTTTTTCTTTTCTTTCTTTTTCTTTTTTTCTTTTTTTTGTTTGTTTGTTTTGGGACCAATTCTTGTTCTGTCACCCAGGCTAGAGTGCAGTGGCATGATCTTGGCTCACTAAAACCTCTGCCTCCCAGGTTAAAGCAATTCTCCGGCCTAAGCCTGGAGTAGCTGGGATTACAGGCACTCACCATCACAGCCAGATAATTTTTATATTTTTAGTAAAGATGGGTTTTCATCACATTGGACCAGGCTGGTCTTGAACTCCTGACCTCAGGTGTTCCCTCTGCCTTGGTCTCCCATCTTCTAGAATGTGTAAGTTTTCAGGTCTGAGATTTAGTCTTTGATTACTCTTCAGTTGATTTTTGTATAAGGTGAGAGATGAGGATCCAGTTTCATTCTTCTACATGTAGCTTGCCAATTATCTCAGTACCATTTGTTGAATGGGGTGTCCTTCCCCTACTTTATGTTTTTGTTTGCTCTGTGGAAGATCAGTTGGATGTAAGTATTTGGCTTTATTTCTGGGATCTCTATTCGGTCATACTGGTCTATGTGCTTATTTTTACATCAGTACCATGATGTTTGTATGTCTATAGCTTTGTCGTATAGTTTGGTGTTGGGTAACATGATGCCTCCAGATTTGTTATTTTTGCATGAATAGGCAATTATCAAAGAAAATATAAAAATGGCCAAGAAACATATAAAAAATGCTTAATATCACTAATTATAAGGGAAATGCAAATTAAAGCCACAATGCAATACTACCTTATTCCTGCAAGAATGGCCATAATTAAAATATGAATAAAAACAATAGGTGTTGGCATGGACGTGGTGAAAAGGAAACACTTTATACTGCTGGTATGAGTATGAACTACTACAACCACTATGGAAAACAGTATGGAGATTCCTTATAGAACTAAAAGTAGAACTCTCATTTGATTCAGCAATCCCACTACTACCTAGAGGAACAAAAGTCATTATAACAAAAACACACTTGCACATGTATGTTTATAGCAGCATAGTACAAATGCAAAAATAAAGAACCAGCCCAAATGCCTATTAATCAGTGAATGGATAAAAAATTTATATAACTTTTTAATATATATATTCCATAGCATATATACACACACACGTGCACACACACACACATATACATTAATGGCATATATATTAATGGCATTTGTAGCAACCTGGATTGAGTCGGTGACTATTATTCTGAGTGAAGTAACTCAGGAATGGAAAATCAAACATTGTAAGTTTCCACTCATAAGTGGGAGCTCTGTTATGAGGATGCAAAGGCATATGAATGAAACAATGGAGTTTAAGGACTCAGAAGAAGGGTGAGAGGGAGTTGAGGGATAAAAGACTATACTTGGGTACAGTGTACACTGCTCAGGGATGGGTGCACCACAATCTCTGAAGTTACCACTAAAGACCTTATCCATATAATGAAATACCGCCTGTTCCCCAAAACCTGTTGAAATAAAAACAAAACAAAAACAAACAAAAATTTACCTTTGCTGCTCACCCCCAAAATGTATATGCAAATTTCAAGTTTATCTCCTCAGAACCTAACATAGTTTTAAAAATAATGAGTGCTAAGCAATTTTTCTTAAGTAGAATAAAGTAAATCAATTGGGTGTACATTTTGCTATCATGTTTTTCATTCTGTCTCCTTCATGTACTTCGATTCTGAAATTGATTTGATTAGAGAGAAAAATCTCTTATTACTTGAGACAAGTGAGCTACTTGTAGATGTTTCCAATTACCTTGCCTGAAAATGCCAATACAATGCTTAAATTACAGACAGGAATGAATTATTCTAGCAGTTCCTATAGATGCTATTATCTGAATAAGTCTGCATTCTGCTAAAACATTCATATAATTATTTCAAATATGGGTCAAGTAGTCATGTCAGTAGTTAATTTTTTTTTTTAAAGAATGAAAGAGAGAAAGAGGAAGAGATTTTAGAAAAAGAGAGAAAAGGAGAAAGAAAGAAACAGCAAAAGAAAGAAAAAAATGAAAGAGGAAGAAATTTTAGAAAGAGAGAAAAGGAGAAAGAAAGAAGCAGCAAAAGAAAGAAAAAAGAATGAAAGATAGAAAGAAAGATGAAGAGAAAGAGGGAGAGAGAATGGGATTCTTGTTTTATTGCCCAGGCTAGAATACAGTCTAAAAATGCATATTAAAAATCTCTTTTATGCCAATAATTGTGTTTAACAATGGAGACAGGAAGGAATAGGGGATGAAAATAACAAATAAGCAGCCAATCAATATTTTATTTAAACCTGTGAAATGCTATGTAATTGCTGGGGAGTGATTTACTTCCAGTTATGTGGTCACTTTTAAAATAGGTATAATGTGATACTGAGAAAAATGTATGTTTTGTGGATTTGTGGGAGGAGAGTTCTGTAAATATTTGTTAAGTCTGGTTGTTCCAGGTCTGGGTTCAAGTCCTGGATGTCCTTGTTGATTTTCTATCTCGTTGATCTATGTAATATTGACAGTGTAGTGTTAAAGTCTCCCACTATTATTGTGTGGGAGTCTAAGTCTCTTTGTAAGTCATTAAGAACTTGCCCTATGTATCTGGGTG
>CAUYQU010014845.1:0-32519 GCA_963574635.1 Cheracebus regulus
TCCTCAGGGACCTAGAAATAGAAATTCCATTTGACCCATCAATCCCATTACTGGGTATATATCCAAAGGATTATAAATCATTCTATTATAAGGACACATGCACATGAATGTTCATTGCAGCACTGTTTACAATAGCAAAGATGAGCTTTTTTTCATATGTTCATTGCCCACATAAATGTCTTCTTTTGAGAAGTGTCTGTTCATATCCTTTGCCTACTTTTTGATGGGGTTGTTTCTTTCTTGTAAATTTTTTTTAAGTTCCTTGTAGATTTTGAATATTAGCCCTTTGTAAGATGGATAGATTGCAAAAATCTTCTCCCAGAAATGGGCTATTCTTAAAAATAAGTGCACACCTCTGCTGCCACTTACTGAATTTTGTCCTTAACATGAATCAGTTGTGTTTATTCTCAAACTTGTTTATGCTACTGTTTCTCATTTTGTAATTTAAAAAATTTAATAAATAAATGAAATGTAATTGTTTAAAAGCTATGATTTATATAAAAACCAAATTTAATGTCTTGGAAAGTACTGAAAATTGCTTTAAAATTGATTTCAAATAAACTACAGGTAAGAAAACAGAAAATATTGGTAAAAATCAGGAAAACCTAACTGTATTCTGCTTTGGATTGCTTCATTTATGGCTTTAAGTTCTTAATTCACATAAATAAAATAAAACAACTGGAACTTATTGAGAATACTTTATGGATTTGTGTAAAATGTCCACTCAGCTCTCCAGACAGTGGTCCCATACCAAAGAAATGGCATTGGCCCACATTTGAAGTTTGGCAAATGAATGGATATATATCTTAAGTTAAACTAATATGTTATTATACGTCTGTATCTTTTTATTATTTGAGTTTTAACATACTTCCTTGATTAAATAAATAATTGTTGGTACTAATCTTATCAGATAAGAAGTCTTTTACTCTATAAAGAATGTGGGCATCTGTGCTGTAACAATTAGGAAAGTTGTTGCTACCCAAGTGTAGGATGGGTACATCACTACCTCTAGTCCTCTTAGAATAGGGCTGAGATTATATACAGTAATGAAAGTTATATATATATGTGTGTGTATATAAATATATATGTATGTTGGAGACAACAGAGAGAATGTTACAAAACAGGAATCTGGAATCATTGTCTTTTCTGGAAGGATGTATTATTTGCTCCTTTGATTTATTTATTCTACAGTACAAAGACAGAAGCACATTTATTTCTGCTTAGAGCAACCCAGGAGTTAAGGATGCTTTTCAGAGGGGTTTCATGCTCTATTTTTTACTCTCTCTGATCATAATGGCAGGTATAGCAAGAACAGGAAACTTCCAAACACTTCTGCTCTCTCTACACTCGTTATCCTAGAGACCCTAATTGAGACAAGAAGAGTTTCCTTTCTGACTAAACCAGGCCTCTCTCACTCGCCCACTTTTATAGCCTAAGAAAGGAATATCAGACAAAAGTGCTAAGGAAGAACTTAACATATTAAGAGAAAGTAGCCTCCACTTCCAGTGGGTGAGCCAGAGGAGCTCATAAAATCTAGGTTTTGTTAAAGCAAGATACCACTATGTACCTATTACAATGGCCCAAATCCAGAACACTAACAACAAATCTGTGAAGACGTAGAGGAAGAAGAACTTTCATTTATTGCTGCTGGGAGTGCAGAATGGTACAGCCACTTTGGAAGACAGTTTGGTAGTTTCTTACAAAATTAAGCATCTTCTTCGCATACGATCCAGCAATCAGGCTTCTTACTATTTACTCCAACTTATGTCCACACAGAAATCTGCACACAGATGTTTATAGCAGCTTTATTCATACTTGCCAAAAATGTCCTTTTGTAAGTGAATGCTTAAATTGACTGCTATATCTCCAGATAATGAAAGATTACTCAGCACTATAAACAAATGAGCTATCAAACCACGCGAAGACATGGAAGAGTCTTACATGATTTTTATTAACTGAAAGAAGGAAATCTGAAAAGGCTACCTATCTGCCAGCGATGAATACATTTATGATTCCAATAGTCTGACATTCTGGAAAAAGCAAAACTATGGAGATGATAAAAAAGATCAGTGGTTACCAAAAGTTGGGGGTGGAGGAAGGAATAGGATGAGCGCAGAGGATTTGTCAAACCATGGGAATATTCTGTATGAAGTATAATAATGGATATATGTCATTCTTGTACATTTGTCTAAACATACATTTTGTGTGATTATGCACATTTAAAATATAAACTTTGGGTAATAATGATGTGTCGGTATATTTTCATCAGTTGTAACAAATGTACCACTCTGGTGGGAGATGTTGATGATGGGGGAGGCTATGCATGGGTGGGGCAGGGAGAATATGACAAATTTCTGTACCTTCCTCTCAGTTTTGCTTTCAACCTACGACTTTTTTTTAGCATTTACTACCTTCCCCTTTCTCATTTATTTAGAAATAATATACAATAAGATGTATCTCAAGAATCCTTAGAAATGGAGCAAATGAACAAATAATCAAAAGTTACTCTTGTCATTATAACTTTGTGGCTGACCTTGTAATTATCTTGCTGTAGCACTGTAATTATTTATATAATCTACTCCTAGCTTCTCTCATTCTCAGGGTCTCTATTCTTAACCATAACTATTTAAGCAATATATTTATTGGCAATTCTGTATGACCGATGGACATGTGCTAGGATGATCAGTGTGCACATCTGATTTTTCCAAATACCCCACAGTAAGTGAATAAGTGAATGTTCAGAAAATATCTGCCATGCTATGTTTAAGGTTCCTGTGCATATTTTATTTAGCATTACAAATTGACTGTCTAATGAAATTAGATAGGGAAAATATATATCAGATCTATGATGTTTTGTGAATAATTGATTAGCCACACAGGTGCATATGATTCAATGAGTTTCCTTCTTTTGTGTGGAATATGTATTATTAAAAGATTATAGGGGAAAATTCCAGGGATTCATTGTCATCCTTTATAATAACAAGATTTTGTACATAGTTTATCAAATAGCCAATGGTTTTCTAAACTTCTTACCATTGTTATAATATTACCCATATCACACTTATTCTAAGAAAATAAAATTTTATCACTTATTCTGATAGTCATCATTATGCTTAAACAAAACTGACTCTATTTTCTTCTGTTCTGGGGGACAGGATGCTGTCTAAGCGTAGCACCCTAGTCTTGCTCTCTTATAGCACTCTGTACTTTTACCCTGTAGCACTTGACACAATTATAATGACTCCTATAATGATTCATTTTATACTTGTCACAACCACTAGATTATAAACTATATGGAGTCAAGGTTCATGGCAGAAGTTTTTAACTCATGCTATGGCCCCAGCCCAAAGTAGATTATCTGTGAATATTTTTTAAATTAAAGAATGGATAGACAGAAGTGAGTGGGGACGCCTATATTTTCCTCTCCTCTTTGCTTTATCTTTTCTAGGACTGCTGTGAGTAGTTGGGGCCCTAAAGGGAGGCAGAGGGGACCCAGGCAGCAAGCTCCTCTCCCACCAAAACCGCTGCTCAATCTACACTCAATCTCTCCCACTTTGACTCTGCCACAGTGGACATACACAGATGAGGACATGATTACTGTGAGGCTAGCAAAAGTTTTAGTCACTGACCAAAAAACAAAACAAAACAAAACAAAATACTTCATTGCTTTCACACGTGGTCAAGGTCACCCTCACATACCAACATTTAGGTAGCACACACTCAGCCCCTTTTGTAGACAAAATTTATTGTGGATAACTATGCTACTTAGAGTATATCTTTAACCTTTTGAAGTTGGCCTCAGGGAGGAGAACCAGGAGGATAATTCACAAAATCTTCTTTAGTGCCACTGTCAGAGACAGAACATAAGATGGCTGGAGTACAATTCTAGCAGAGTTTTATATTTTGCTGTTTTATTCTGATTATTTAACATAAATAACTCACCATATAGAGTATAGCTTAAAATCATTAGAACTATATGTGTAACATACTAAGTCTAAGTGATGAAGCAGACACAGGGGCTTCAACAGCAAGGTGAAAATAGATTAAAATGAACATTAGCCACTAAGGAAATAAATGTCACACATCAGGTTGTAATAATAAAAACTATTAAATGGTCATGAAGACAAATTCTGATGATGGAATATGGACTCAAACACACCTAAAGATTTAAAAATTCAGGCCAGGCATGATGGCTCATGCCTATAATCCCAGTACTTTGGGAGGCCAAGGAGTTCAAGACTAGCCTGGGAAACATGACAAAACACCATCTCCACAAAAAACACGAAAATTAGCCAGGGATGGTGGCATGTGCCTGTAGTCCCAGCTACTCAGGAGGCTGAGGTGAACGAATCACTGGAGGCTAGAAGGTGGGGGTTGCAGTGAGCCGAAATGGAGCCACTGCTCTCCAGCCTGAGCAACAGAGCAGGACCCTGTCCAAATAAATAAATAAAATCAAGCAAGAAAATTCTTAATGGAATGGAAATGCTAAATGTTAAATAATAAAGAAAATTGAATATTATGATTTGGTGATTTAAATATTATAACAAAATAATTTATAAGAGGTAGTAGAAGAATAAGAAAGTATATGTGGCCAGTTACAGTGTTAAAGTCAATCAAAAAATATTTTGGTCTTTATCCTCTATGTCAACTACTGCAATAAGCTTTGAAATGACTTTCCCCGTTTCTAATCTCCTTGCCAGTCCATCAGGCTCCTTTTTTGGCTCTGTCCTTAAGTCATTTTCTCCTTTTCACATGTTTGTAGTTTTTAAGGCCCAGTTGAATGCTGTTTTCCATGAGGACTTCTCTGATAACTAGCTATAAGTAATGTCTCCCTCCACCAAACTGCAATAGAACTTTTTCAGCACCTTTCTTATTTATGACTCTTTGAACTTTCTACTTTGTAGTTTAGTGACTACTGTACTTTTTTAAAAGTTCCTTACTTGTTCATAAAATTTTGAGAGTGCAATTTCTCTTTGACATGCCACACAGCTTATTATAATATTCAGTATACAGCAGGTGCTCAATTGACAAATGTAGACAGTACATGATTTTCAAGAAAAGTTCTTGTACCTTAGATTATATACAGCCTCCATCATTCTCTTTCCTCCCCAAGTGTCCTTCTCTGCTTTTCTAAACTTGGCTCTGAGTCTCCATTCAAAACTTAGCTTTTTAGTGAAGCCTTCCCTGACCCCCAAGTTCAAACTTGTCTCTTCTCTGACAAAAACTCATGTATTCAACATCTAAAAGGTTTCAGACTTCATATGCTACCTCGTGGCAGGTCACCATTTTTATGTTGATCAATTATCACCGCCCCCCTTTCAAGACTGTAAACTTTTTGAGAGCAGAGGTCACATTTCATACATTTTAGTACTTATTGTCATTTAGTACTATTTATATATTTAGTAGTTTTGGTCAGTCTCAGAACAGTGCTCCACGTCTATTGATTCTATTTTCTTCCCAAGAAATCCTAAACATCTAGAACACTATCTGGCACAAAATAGGTGGTCAGTAAATATTTGTTGAATGCAGTTGAATAGATGATTAGTAAAACGTCTCATAATTTTGATTGAAAAGTTGACTCTTTGGCAGAAACTTCCAGGAGCTGATTTTAGGGCTGAATAAAAGTAGAAAGCAATGTGCACTCCTGGTAGAGCTAGCCAAAAACATGCAGGAGGAGTGATTTTACTCCTCTAGGGAGGAGTGATTTGACATTTGCTTCTCCCATCCCTATACTCCCACCATTTTAGTAGAAAGCATGAAATTGAATAATTGGGCCTTTGCTCAGAAGAGAACCTGAAATTGCATAACATGAACTCAGCCACCACAATTATTTCTTCAGAAGCTTTAGAAGCTCTTCACTGAAACTTAGCACAGAGTAGTAGCTCTAATAGAAGTCTGCAATCCAAAGAACAGTTCACAATTTCAACTTCTTACTTCATGAGGCTTGAGGAAAACAAGCCCTTTATTCATTTTGGATCAATAAGAGGAACTGAATCATAAGTGATTTCAGTTTTCTCTGTAAGTTGTAGTCATTGTGAATTCCCTTCTGTAAATCACAAAGGGGGCTAACCTTCAAGTTAAAGTGACTTCTCTTTAAAATAAATCAATTAAAATTCTGTCACTGTGTGTCTCTCTGAGTTCTCTCCTCCTTCCAAATAAATTCTATACACAAACTCAAATAGATTAATATTTTATTTCTAATTAAAAATAACCACAAAAGAATGTCACAGTATGTCACAATGGACATACATCAACAATGCATTTCAACTTGAACTCTAGGGAAGAAAGATCTCAAATTATTTTTATGAATATTCAATAAGTCTATGAATCTTTCAGTCACAGTTAATGTTCAGAAAGGAGAATAAGTATTCACAAATCAGAAATATTAACAAATAAAATGAAATTCTGGGTTGCTGTCGAAGTCACAAAATGCCTATTATTCTTTCTGGCTATGTATCTACATTACCTGTATGTCTAATTGAAGAAGTTAAAGAATGCAGTTTAGTTATTTTGCCATATAATACTGAGCAATTTTAGAAATTTCCCTTTACTGAAGAGACAAAAGTTTCTAGTAACATAAATATATTCAATATCATGTAAAGACCCAGTATAGGAGAATCTTTTCTAGGAAGATTTTTTTTTTTAATTTTCTGAAACGATTTCTGAAGAAAATGATTATTTATGTCCAGTGATAATATAAAAACAGATTTAGCACTTCTTTTGTGAGAAATAAAAGCTTTTCTGACTCATAGCTTAAAATATATATTTAACTTACAAATTTGGAATAGTGTATGAAATTCCTAGAAATATCATCATAAAAAATAAGAAAACAATTTTCAATAATTGAAACAGAAATCATAGGAGATGGACATTTTAGATATTGCAACCTGAAGGATAACTTTGGTTTACAAAGTACCATTAAACCTCTTCTCTTTGGTAGATTTTTCTAAATAAATATTGTAGATTTGGGTTTTATGGTCTTTGATCTTGATCTAGACAACAAAGCCACTTGGAAAGGCTCCAGAAAAAAAAAATAGCATATTTTTTGAAGGAACTGAAAAGATAGCCAAAGGAAGTTGAAAGCAAACTTTATTTTCTTAAGTGGAGTTTATATGCCATTCTGTGCAAACTGACACTGAAACTCAGTTAAAATACCATGATATTGCACATTAGATCCTCAGACTTACTCATCTTATAACTGAAACTTTGCTCCCTTTGACCAACATTTCCCCATTTCTCCCACCCCTACCCCCTGCTCACCTCCCCAACAACCACAGTTGTATTATCTGCTTTAAAGAATTTGGTGTTTTTAGATTCCACTTATGAGTGAAATCATGCAGTATTTGTCTCTCTGTGTCTGGCTTATTTCACTTAGCATAATGTCCTCCAGTTTCATCTATGTTGTTACTAATGGGAGAATTTTCTTCTATTTATGGCTAAATAATATTCCATTATATATACCACATTTTTTATCCATGGTGACTATCATTAATAATACTTTGTTGTTTAATTGAAATTTGATAAGAGAACAGATTTTAAGTGTCCTCAATCCCCACCACCCACAAATGGTAACTACAAATGATAATGAATATGTTAATTCTTTTTATCATGGTTATTGTTATACAGTATACATGTATCATCATATTTTATACCTTGAATAGATAGAATTTTTATTTTTCAGTTAAATATTTAAAAATAAAAAAGCATAAAAGAAGGAATGAGAATCCTTTTGGAAGGAAAACAAAAGCCGTGATTTTAATAAAGAAAATTTGGATGCTGATCTGTTTTATAGGCTGGCCATTCTACCCTTGTTTCTGAAACTTGTATAATAAAATACAGAAATGAATACATTTGGATTGCCATGAAGATTATGTGAAGAGTAGACCTTACAAGGTCTACTCTTGTAGAGTAACCCTTACAAGACTTCACAAAAGGTTTACATTCAATCAATAAAAACTGGCTTTATTCACTCTTATTCTCATTAATGTGAAATTTTCCCAAAGACTGGAATGGTTTGCAGGCTGTAGTTTATTAGAGAACATAAATCATGGATCAAATTCTCTAGAATTTTAATTCAATGGGAGCCCTCTCAAAGTAAATGATGTTCCTAATGGAAGGTAGTGCATCCTTCCATGCACTGGTGCATCTGTACAAAATAACTTAGACTTTCATATGTGGTTATTGGCCCACTAATTTTTTTTTTTGTCATGAGGGCAGTTTGTCTGTGTTGAATGTTTTATTCTGCTATACTTCTGAGGACAATGATTTAGAATTTCAGAAGAGAATGTCAAGTTGGAATATCCTAAGGAATTTAAACAAAGGAATAAGTGCAGGGTAGCATCAAAGCTTAAATAATAGTAGGGTTTTTTTAAAAATTTTATTATAAAAACTGTTTTAAGTCTTTGAGTAATATCTGTGCCAGACTGCAATAGAAAATGACAAAAGGTCAAATCCATGTATCTGCATGAACCACTTGGGTTTATTCACACACCAGGTATGAAGTGGAAGAAATATTGCCTCTTCAAAAAGGGCTGTTATGCATATCAGTTTATAGAAAGTGCACCATGAAATCGCTCACAGGGGTTTAGAAAGGCAGCTATATACAGATTTTTTTTTTAAAGAAAGCAAAATAGTTTATCATTTTACTTAAGAATTATTGTCTAGTTGGTATCAATTTGCATAGTTGCAATCATGTCAAGCAAAGACCTTCCCCGTGGATTTGCATTCCATGCTCAAAAACTGACAAAATGGAATATAAACCACAGACAATTGGTTTGGTTTGGAGGATGGGGAGAGGGAGAGGTGAGCAGCAGGGATACTATTGTTAAAAAAATAAATGGACTTCTTTTCTTAAGAGAGTTGTGTCTCACTATTAGATATTCTCATACTACTAGGTGGGGATAATAATTCATTATGATTATTATATTTTAATATTTAAAAAAGGTATTTGGTGAGCAACCTTAATTCCTCAAAATTCAAGTCTATTGTTTTGAAGTTTATTTTGGCCAAATCATTTTTTAGGTTTAATGGTGTTTCCATCTAATTTCCTGGGGGATGGACAGTCCCTGTGGGCTGGGGAGTCTGGGACTGGGGAGTAGCTGTGGCTTCTGTGCAAGAACAGAGAGTTTCCATAGTGCAAAGACAGTAGTGTGAAAGGAAAAAGACTTTTCTGCATCAAAGAAAGGAACTATACTACTATATTAGTCAGAAAAGGCAGAATGATTCAAACTACATGCTTTTAATCATTTTAACTGGCAGCAGTCAAAACTTGAAATAAAACAAACCTTAAGAATACTGCTGTTACAACAGATTTAAGTGACCCTGAAGTTTTTTTAAATTCCAATTTATCATGAACAAACCCATACTGAGTTCATATGCAAGGTATTAATCATCAACCATATAAAATAAGCTACATAATAAAATTAAATTAAATCTCAATTTACCAAACATTAACATGCTAACAACTATAAACTTTGTTAAGTCACAGTGTAAAGATGAAATGAATAAAACACTAGAATCACTATACCAAACAATGTAATTGAAGTTAAAATGCTGTTTTCTATGGTTCTTTTAAGAAAAAATAACAAGTTGTTTACTTTAATGCAGTGACATTTTATTTTGTGATTAATTTTAAAATAACATTGTAAAAACTACAAACTCATTTTAATTTGACAAGCATTTGGTAATTAATTTTCAAACAATGCTGTGGGAACACAGAAAGCACTCTTCCTTTGACATGTATTTTATAATTTATTTTAAAACAATGCTGCACAAATCTGCAAAGGCATAATTCATTTGGGAGTTCATTAATTATGCAAATGAGTTGCAATTAACAAATCTGTTCTAAGGATGGCATTTGCATAATAATGAACTTCATGTTTGTGACATTATTTAATAAGATACCTTTGTGCATTTTTAAACCAAACACTCCTGTGAATACTGTATGATGAGATGAGGTTGAAGATGGACATCTAGTCAATGAGATTCAGAAGTGTATGCAGAAAAAATGTTGTTAAAATAAACAGAATTATATATAATTCAAACAATAAATATGGATATTCTTTTTAGAGCACAGCGGTTTTGATTAATCTCAGCTTCTCTAAATAGTGTAAGACTTTACATTTATAAGGAACAATACACAAATTAGGCTAAAGCAAGATGAAAGAAGCAAAACTATAAACTTCAATTTAATATTTCAAGTGAAGATAGAGAATATACTACATCCAAGTCCAAAAACACAAACTTTTACTTAATACAGAAAATATAACATTCAGTCAAAAGGCCCCTTATTTCTCAGTGTTATGATAGAATGACCGCAAAACTTGTTTGACATTTATTTATTCAACCAGTTATGATTTATTGAGCATCTATAATGGGGCCAAAACTGGAATTAAGTTAGAACAAATAAAAAGAATAAGATGTATTTCTACTTTCAAGTGGCATGAAGTCTAATGAAAAACACAGACATATTAGGTTGGTGCAAAAGTAATTATGGTTTATATAAACATTAATATTCAATGAAAGTTATCATATAAGAGAGGGAAATATAGTGTTCTAGAAGTACAGAGGTCTAGAATAATTAGCCTGGTGGATTCAGAAAGGTGTGTAAGAAAGGGACAAAATGTTTTGAAGGATAGGAAGGAGTTCACCAATGAGCCAGAAGGTAAAGAATATTTGAGAAAAAGGAACCTGTGTACACAAAGTCATGAAACAGTGAGTGTTCAGTGTATGGGCTGAGAGATAAATGTTTTTGGAGCAAGATTGTCAGAAGTTTTAGAGATCCAATTTGAAGTTTTAAAAAGATGATTAGAATTGTGCTATAAATAGATGACTTAGAAGGGACAGAGCCACAGGTACATTTCTCTGCAGCTCATCAGTTGCAGTGACTTGATTGATCAGTGATGCATCTTGAGTATAAGATGAGATCAAATGAGTTTATGAGCCAAGTGTTTGCCGTCCCAAATCAATGTGATTCTATGATGACCATAAGATCTTGTGGTTCTGTCCTGTTTTTCTGATTTGCTCTTTACTTGGGCTTTTAGCCTCTCTCCTCACATCTCAGTTCAAAACCCAAGATTCCTTAGGCATCACTCCACGCTCCTACTGCATTGACTTTCTGAAGCTAGAGGGGTGTTCCAAATCCAGTCTTGTCTATTGTTTACTCAACTGAAGTCCACTCAGCCTTCAAAACTATATCATCATTAACCTGTCACAGAAGCAGAGTAAAAACAAAGCAATATCACCATGGCTTAAAAATAGATGTACAGTAGTCCCCCTTTATCCACAGGGGATATGTTCCAAAAGCCAGCAGCAGATGCCTGAAACAGCAGATAATACCAAACCTTACATATCGACATTTTTCTTATATATACATATCTATGACAAAGTTTAATGTGTAAATTAGGCAGAGTAACAATAACAACAACCAAAATAAAATGTATTTTGTTTTTATTTATAAGATCATTATAAAGCATTATGATATAAATTATAAGATCATAATAAAGCATTAATCATAAGAAAGCATTATGATTCTTGAGTTGGGGGCCATTATTATGTATGATTAGAGTCACTTGAACACAAGCACTGTGATACTGAGACAGCTGATATGATAACCAAGGCAGCTACTAAGTGACTAAAGGGTGGGTAGTGTCTACAGCATAAATATACTGGATAAAGGGACAGTTCATGTCCTGGGCAAGACAGTGTGGAACAGCATGACATTTCCTCACACTACTTAGAATAGTGAACAATTTAAAATATATAAATTGTTTATTTCTGCAATTTTTGATTTAATATTTTTGGATCACAGTTGACCACAGGTAACTGAAACTGCAAAAAGTGAAACCACAGATAAGGAGGGACTACTGTAAACAGGTGACATACATGATACTGCAAAGGAACATAGCCTAACTGCCAAGCAAACTGGAAAGAAGTACCTTTAGACTCATGCTTTGCCAAGTTTTGTTCCAGAATCTCATGATGAATGATGGAAAGAAAAGAAACTGTTTATGCTGCATTTTGGTTTTGTTTTATTTTTAACATAAAAACACCGTTTTTCAGCTGCAAGTTTATTTAATAAGATTTGTTGTTTCTGTTTCTTTAATGTATGTTCTTGCTGAGAGGCAGAAGTCTTGCCATGTATCCCACAAAAGCAATAATATAGACTGGGACATTCATTGTTTCTTGGCCATCCAGCATCCATTCTCCATCCTGATTATCAGTATGCTATTTCCTTTGGAGAAATGTCTTCTCCCCATTGTGTGCCGTGCTAGTGGGGTGGTAAGCTACGTATTTTCCCTCCTATTCTTTTCTCTAGATTCCGTTAGGCCTAGAACTAAATCCAGCCAGTTACTCTCTCTTCCCCAAATTTGAATCTTGATCAGAGTGTTGCAAAGGTAGAGAAATGGTAGTTTCATTTCCTTTTTTGGCAACTGGATGACAAATGACCTACTTGTTCCAAACCTGATTTGCTAGCTATCCCTCAATTCCCATGAGCTCCCCCATAAGACTCCCATAAAGTTGCCTATTGCTGTCATTACTGAAGCAATATAGAATCACAAAATGCTAGTGTTAACCCTCCAAAAGACAAGTTTCTCTTGGAAAGAAATATTTAAAACTTCTAAAACGATATAAGAAAACAATCTAAATAAAGTGTTACTTTGAACAAATGAAGCATAAACAAAGGACCCCAGGTAAAGTCTCTATACTGTCAGTTGTAGTTTTTAATAATGGCATTGATCTCTGAACCTTGAGAGCTGGAAGCAGAATTTGAAATCCCTGTAGAAATTTACAGAGATGCAAAGAAATCAACTATGTCTGCCCCCTCCACCTTCATGCCATCTTCCCAATGTAACCCAACCTGCTGCCTTCAAAAGGAGCAAACAAGCCTATATATTGTGTTATCTTAAAGTGGAAATGGGTAACTTGAACAGAAAGTAATACTGCTACTGTTGAAACAGATATGCCCCCATATCAGCCACACAACCCTCAACATCAGTGTCATTATATCTTCCCAGGAAAACTAGCTCCCCAAAAATAGCTTCCAACTGTGTCTGACATCCACCAGATTCAAAACTGTGAAAGAACAAAAATAATTTTTAAAAATTGTGGCAGTGTAGTAATTGCATTGGCTATAGTGATTAAAGTGGCATTTATATTTTTGATCCTGGAAGGTATTATCTGACTAAATAGATTACAGAATGAAAACATCCATCAAACACTTGGATTTTTGAAATATATGGATACTAGGCATTGTGATGAAATATCATACACAGAATTGTTGAGAGAGAGAACTACATTGTTGAGCAAAGAAAAATATCAGGGCAAATACTTATCTCCATGCAGTTTATATTACATAATCTATGAGGAAGGTGGAAGGAAATAGTTTATAACACATATGCCTGTCTAATAATGCCATTAAAGCTGTAGAAAAGGCTTTGAAATTTTTTTTTTTTGCTATCCATGTTTTCCAAATCCACATAAAGCATTCCCTACATACTCCTGATGTTGTCAATGCTGTTCTCGCTATGTGCCCAGGACGATGAGGCAGTGATCATCCTTTGTCCAAGCAAAGATATCAGCCATAATCTATTTTGAAGGACTTCCTTCTCCTGTCTCTTCTCCCTTTGGCAATCCAGTGTCCAGAAGTGGTTAGTCTCTTGGCATTAAACCTGGCTGCTGTCAGCAGACCTTTTAAATTGGATATCTGAAAGCTTCAGGAGACATAAGCATTTTCTCTGGTTTTACTTTATCTGCATCTGGGGCGAAATAAAGTTTAGATCCTCTTGTTACTAAATGCAAGTTCATTAAAAAAAAAAAAAAAGACTAAGCTACAGTGCCTGATTATTTATATTAGCAATTCTGCTCCCTGGCTAAACATTATACACACCCAAGGAATTTTTAGAAATACCGTTGTCTCAGCCTAATATAGTATGGTCATTAGTACCTTTTAAATGTCTGCCTACCAAGTAATTCTGATGTGAAACTAGGATACAAAAACACAGATCAGGTGGATCAGATAATAAGGAGGTTGTCAAAATACTGCTAATGGCATAGACTTTTCTATGTCACCAGAAACTTTGTTCTAGCTATCTGATAAAAAGTTAAGAAGTCTTCTGGCAATAATGATTCTAATATATTTCTTTCTTATTTTATGTCTCCTTGGCTATACTGATTTTTGAAACATGCTAATTATACACTAGGATGCATTGTTCATGATATCTGCCAATTCCAGCACAAATATGTATGTAGGCATGCTTGTGTATTTTTTTAAGTGGCACTACTATACCTTAGTCCAAATAAATTAATGTTTTTATCTAAATTGAATCATTTAGCCAAATATACTTGTATATTAATAAAGAATTAATGAAGAGCTAGCAACAAGTGAAGAAGAGAAGCAGAAAAAGTAGTAATTATAATTTATCAAGCTATGATCCCAGGAACCTTATTTTCTTTAACCTGAAAAGGACTGGTTGCTTTTTATATGAAGCATTTCCCAATCATCCCCAAATGATCAATCACAACTCCAAATTCCTACCAGTGGTCCCTGCCTTTTCTACATTCTGCCTTGAGAATCTTTCATATCACTGTAGTTAGATGTCTGGTGAAGCTGGAGTCAACTGAAGTCTCAACTGGTTGAATATCCAAGATGATTTACTTATGTGACTGGCAAATAAGTTTTAGTAGTCTTTATTTTTCCATGCCATATTTCCTCATAACAAAACAGAAATTGATTGTGTGAAGCTGTCAAGATAATGTTCATTTAATAATATTAATTGGCCAATTAATTAGTATGTGCCAGGTTTTATATTAGGGGAACCAGATACACTCTTTGCCTTCAATGCACTTACCTTTGAGTGGTCAAGCAAAAAAGGAAAAGAAAAGAAAAATACAATACAAAACAAAAAATTAAACACGAAATTTTGTAGAGATCTAAGACCTATTTGAAACCTGTTAACTACGGAAATACCCACAGAGCATAGGGTTAGAGAGTCAAGCAAGAATTCCACGAAGATGTATTATCTAGTCTGGAACTGGAAGTTGTACAAGTACTAGCTGTGTGAAGAAGGGAGACAAAGAGCTTCAGGTAGAAAAAAATAACAAATATCAGGTGCAAATGTGAGAGAACACATGATCAATTGGAGAAACTAGGAATACCACAGTATGGCTGGAGTAATCTACATATTTTATCCTCTAAGGCTTGTGGAAGATTGCTATATTTGAGGTCAAAATATTCCCAATCCCTCCTTGTGGTGCCTGTTGTGTGGAAGCGTATGTCCCTACCCTAATGATATTAGTTTTAGCAATGCATCTGGCTTTATTTAAAGAAAGGTAAACAGAAGTGACATGTATCAATTTTGATCAGCAGTTTTCAGCCAGTCAGTGCTTCACTATCATTTACTTTCCACTGCCATGAGAATAGTGATATCCTAGAAAAGGGCTTCTTTATCAGCCTCCTGGGTACAGCAGTGAAGATGACATAAATCCACATCCCAAGTTGATCTATAATGGACAGAAAGTAAGAGTAAAAAACAAAAAAAAAACATTGAATGTTACAGGCCTCTGACATTTGGATTTTTTTTTTCTGTACGTGACCTACAATATCCTGACTGATACATATTTAGGTGGTCTATTATTCTATGTATGTTTTGATGGTGTTCATACAAAATAAATAATAGCAACAACCACCAAAAGCAAAACAAGAATGGAGGTGAAGCTTTGATTTCCCATGGCATTATCAATTCTTCTAAGTAAAGTAATAAGAGTGTAACCTCTTAACATTTTATAATTGGAAGACAAAATAGATCTGAATAAATATTATCTTTCAGGGACCTTTATACAGCCTTCCAGGGTTACTTCATGATAAGTATGTGATGTTACTGCTGTACTCAAGAAGACTCTGAATAGAATTCTGGGAGACAAATGTTTTGTTGTTGGTTGTTGTTTCACAGTGATATGATATAGTAGGTTACTGAGCACTGCCCATTTGGCCTATACTTTCCACTCACCCTTACTAAGGCTGGCAATGGTAAGTCTGTGGAGACATTTTGATAAGCTGGTTCTTCTCTAAGGCTCTACTAAGAATTAGTAGATTAAATCTACTAAGACTAGTAATCAGTGCATATACATTGTAGTCTGTGGAGTGTCCATCTTATATAAAAAGGGTATTGATGGTAAAGTAATAAAAAATGAAAACATTCTATTCTCAGGAGAGAAAATGCTTAGGAGATGGCTAGTTCCTTCCTTCACTGGGAGGCAGCATGGTCTCATGATTAAGACCAAAGAATTTGAATTTTAATTCCCAGCGCTGCCACTTGAGAGTAACTCCCTAAACTTCTCAGTTTCCCTGTTTACATAACAGGGATAATAACAGTACCTACTTTTCAGGGTTGTTTTCATAGACACACATATACACACAGATACATACACACAGAGTCATGTGTCACATCATGACATTTCAGTTAACGACAGACTGCATATATGGCAGTGGTCCCATAAGATTATAATAAAGCTGAAAAATTCCTATTGCTTGGTGATGTTGCAGTCATTCTAATATCATAGTATTGCACATTACTCGTGTTTCCAGTGCTGCTGGTGTAAACAAACCTACTGTGCTGCCAGGCATGTAAAAATATAGCACATACAATTATGCATAGTATGCAATACTTGGTGATGATAATAAATGACAATGTGGCTGGTTTATGTATTTACTTTTATCATTATTTTGGAGTGTATTCCTTCTATCTATAAAAAAAGTCAACTATAAAACAGCCCCAGGCAGTCCCACGGGAGGTATTAGAGAAGAAGGCATAGTTATCATAGAAGATGAGAGCTCCATGCCTGTTACTGCCCCGAAGATCTACTAGTGGGACAAAATATGAACATGGAAGATATAGTGATATGTATGTGATATATATAGTGATATTGATGATCCTGATCCTGTGTAGGCCTAGGCTAATATGTGTGTTTGTACCTTAATTTTTAACAAAAAAGTTGAAAAAGTTTTTAAAAATTAAAAAATTCCAAAAATAGAAAAAAGCTTATGGAATAAGGATATAAAAAAGAAAATATTTTTGTGTACCCATACAATGTGTTTGTGTTTTAAGCTAAGTGTTATTACAAAAGAGTCAAAAAGTTTTTTAAAAATGTATGAAGTAAAACATTAGAGTAAGCTAAGGCTAATTTATTACTGAAGAAAGAAAATGTTTTTAAATGTATTATAGCCTAAGTGTAGAGTATTTATAAATTCTACAGTAATGTACAAGTATAATAATATCCTGGGCCTTCATATTCACTCATTGCTCACAGACTCACCCAGAGCAACTTTACAGTCCTGCAAGCTCCATTCGTAATAAGGGTCCTATGGAAATGTACTATTTTTAATCTTTTAGACCATATTTTTACTGTACCTTTTCTATGTTTATATATGTTTAGATACACAAATACCATCGTGTTACAGCTGCCTACTGTATTCAGTATAGTTACATGCTGTATAGGCTTGTAGCCTAGGAGCAATAGGCTACACCATATAACTTACGTGTGTAGTAGGCTGTACCACCTGGGTTTGTGTGAGTACACTCTATGATGTTCACTCGATGACAAGATCACCTAACAACACATTTCTCAGAACAGATCCCCATTGTTAAGTGGCATGTGACTGTATGTGCATACACACACACACACACACACACACTCACATATAGTATACACACACACATACTGAAGTGTGGTGTATGTATGATAATTAAGCAAAAAGCCTGTAAAAAGGAATCTTGAACAGTGACTGGCATAAAGTTTTCACTAAATGGTAATAGTACCATTATTATCATTATGTCCTGTCACATGTGGTCTAGGCCTACTGAGGTCTGCCACTCTTACAGTTTCTAAAGAGAGGCCCTGAAGGTCATACAGCTCTTCCCAGGAATAGCAAAATTGAAATAAAATTCCCTCTTTCACCTTGAATTGGATTTATGTAATAGAAAACTCATACTAATAGTGACTTTAAAAAGATAAAAGTTTCTTTCTCTCTCACACGTAAGTCATCTGGAGTTAGGCAGTCTAGGCTGGAGTGACCGAAACAAAGGCATCAGGAATCCACACCATCCTTCTCATTTTTTGCCTCTCATTCCATTCTCAAGTTTTTCACCTCATAATTCCAGATGGTAACCAGAGCCCCATTCATCACATCTGCAGTCCAAACATCAGGAACAAAAGTTAAATCCCTGCGAGTCAGCTGACTTTAAGTAGGCTACCCAAAGACTGTTTCATCTCATAGACCAGCATTTAGCCATTTGGCCACACTTAACTGTTAGGAAGGAAAAAAATGTAATCTTTAGGTTGTCTGCATTTCTATGCCAAATAAAAATTTGTTCCTGAGGAAGAAGAGAAGAATGGATACTGGAAGGGACCTAGCAGTTTTGGGCCCTTCTTCACTCTTGGTGGGGAAGGTAAGGAGTTATATGTGAACACAGACCTATATCCTTAAACTGCTAAAATGCTGATCATGGGCCCAAATGTGGACCCCAGGCTTGCCCAACAAGCCAACCACTTTTACTGGTTTAATTGACCCAGGAATGAAAGGATTATAGAAGAATGTTCATAATATAAAGCAGAAAACCAGAAGATCGTCTGCTTTATAAATCAATGACCCCTTTGTACCCTTTAGCAATTCCATGATGTGGCTTTTTCTCTATATTGCTTAGAGCATTTGGCCTTATTGACCCTTGACAAGTTATAAATTATCCTAAAGAGAAAAAGTGACAACCATTTTCATATAGTGCATTTTATGTATTTTTATTTTAAATGTAATAACTTTTCAAAAGAATGTATTTTCTCACAGAATGATGTTGTCAGCTTATTGAAAGTATCCCTAGACTTAGGAATATATATTAACTTATAGAGTAATAAAATATCTTCCATGAGAATTTTTTTCTAGATATTTATGAGTACTAGAAATTGAGCTTGATTCTTCTTAACTGAATAAACATAAGCAAAATGTTGCTTCATTTTGAATCAAACATATAATCTGAAAGCAGAAAATTCTATTCTAACTTTTTCCTGAAGGATATTTGAGATTAGGAAGAAGTCATAAACACTTTTTTTTAATTATTGAGGAAAACTTTTGATGTTTTACTATTTTTATTTAGCCTATGCAAATATCTGCAAACTACCTTTTGAGGAGGAATTGATGCATTTTTAAAAATTTGTTAGGTCTAATGATCTTAAATTAACAATTACTCAAGGACTATGAATTAATAAGTGAGATATATTGTGAAAGTGATTTATAAGATGAAGAATAATATACATATTCTTAGTTACTTCTTGTTATAATCATGTTGGAAATTATTACATTCATTTCATATTAACCTAATGAGAACATGAGTGAAATAAAAAAATATAACAGCCTATTAGGCAGTTTGCACAAAGGACATGGAGGAATCATTAAAACTGTATCTGAAGATCCAAAGATGGGGAGGGAAAAAGACCATCACCCTGCAGTGGAAGTCAAGTTAACAGGCAAATGTGAACAAAGGACAGTTGACAGCGAAGTAAACCCCATAAAGAATGAAGAGATCGTGAGTTCAGAAGTCAAAGGCCTTCACTAAAAACAGGGCCCTTTTGCTTCCCAGGGCCCCACCACCCTCTCTCCAGTTCCCTGACAAAGGGCTTTTCTTACACTTGCCTACCACTCTTCTATGACCTCACTTTCTCCCTGAAACTTAGTCTGAACTCCTTTTTCAAAGGGAAAACATTTTGCTTCCCAGAATCTTTCTTAACATAGATGTGCAGAGTAGAAATTCTTCAGGAACTTGTTTTGGCTCAGAGAATTCAGATATTCTAGAAAATCTCACTCTATGCTAGGAGAACCATTTGAAGTCTCAAAATTTGATGAAGAGTGATACTGTCAGATGCTTGGAAACAAGTAGAATATTTCCTGGGTCCTGGGACACCTAACTCTCTACCCTTTAGAAGCTTCATCTAGTCAATAAAAATTTAATTGAAACTGAAAAAGTGGAGCATGATATTTTGAATAAATCTAACTCAGGCCCTTTCAGATGTTGACTGGACCAAAATGAAACATTTTCTAATGAGGAAAACCACATCCTTCATATAACAAAGGCTGTTTTCAAAAACCAGAGGACCAGCACGGTTAAATAGACCATCTCGGACAGCTGTTCAAGTTCAACGGTGAAATAATTAGACATTGCACACTGCTGCCATTTGATATGAGGTGTCCAAGCAAGGTCTCCGAGGCAGAAAAACAGGGGTCAGTAACAGAAGACACAGTGAGAGAAAAAAAAAAATGGTGTGAATGGAATGAGTAATACTGAATGGAATTAAGATTCTGCACTTGCTTCACCAAAGATTTATTCTCCAAAATCCCAAACCTAAATAAAGTAAGGCCTGGAATGTTGGAAAGCTTTCAGAGATGGGAATGTGTGTGAGGCTGCCAAATGGGTCATTGTTTCTAAAAATGATATGTCCCAAGATGACAGCAAACTTGTTTTTTCAGACAACTGGCATTCGTCTGTGTGATTGTACCAGCACTTCTTTTGTGATTTGTCCAGAATCTGTTCTATCCTCACAAGGCTGGAAAGTACTCCACATGTGTTGCCAAATTGAAGACTGTGATTGTTTGGGGGTTTTTGAATTTTATGAATTTAATTTTCATTTGGAAAATGCTACTATAATATTTAGGGAAGGAAGAAGAAATAGGTCAGCTGGAGCATTTCATTCAGCAGGCATTTGAGAAACCTCAGAACCTTGAGGCTTTAAAGAGCTTCCTGTTAATGAGCTCTTTGAGTTCATATGACAAATTTATCATGAGTACATTTTCATAATTTTTCCCCATGGTTATTCCTCACAAAGAAGTCTTTCCAATTGCATTTGCCTCTGATAAGCATCTGTTAGAGTTGGTTTGTTTTGCTCTGGTTTGATTTATTGGCTTTATTGATGATTGTTGGAAGTGATCTGGTGAAGAGCTTCTCCTTATTCTCCAAAGACTGATTTCTAGAAAATGCACATGTTACTGTTTCCTACGTCTGTGTAGTCTCTCCACTCCTGCTCCTACCCTAGCCAGCTGCCTCCCTGTGTTTCTGTCTTGATTAAAGGCTTCACCACTTACACAGAGCTGTAAGTCATCCTCTATCATATCTATTTTACCCTCACATGCAATCAATCACAAAATCTTGACAGTTCTGCTTCCGAGATGTCTTTCGAGTCTGTTGCTTCTTGTCCTATCTTGCCGTCTCTTTGTGAAGCTACTGAAATAACATTCCCACTGGCCTTCCTGTGATGATTCAGCCCCCCTTCCCTCCCCACGCCTGCCCCTACCCTGCAAATGGCAATACCAACAGTTATTTCTCTCCTTCAAGGCTCCACTTGTCCCCAGTTTCCTGCAGGGTAAACTCCATGGTCACTAGTGTGACATCAAAGCCACTTCTTATCATAGCCTAGCTCACCTCTCCAGCCTAATCTCCTGCCACATCCTCCCAGGCCCTCTGCTTCCAGCCCCTGACCATCTCACTGTTCCCTAAAAGTTGATGTCCTTTATTATTCCATTTCTCTACACATGCAGATCCTGAGCTTTGAAAGCTTTAATTCACTCTTTCTGCCAAGCCATATTTTTTTTATCAAGATGCAGCCCAATGTCCCTTTACCATGACACCTGTCCCTGCAATACTGTGCAGAGTGTGCTGCTCCCTGAAGTCTGTTCACACCAGTATTATAGCATGTGTCTTGTCTTTTTTTGACTCACCTTCCCACAGTGAAACCTCTCTAAACATTCCATGAGTTCTGTGATAGCAAAAACCATGCTTCACTCATCTTCTTGTCTTCTCCTCCAAGCACCAGGCCTGGCACAAGGCAGGAGCTCAGAAAAATGTTTACTAAATGATTCCATAAGGCAGGCATTTCAGATTGCTTATGCTTTAAGAAAAGCATGTCTTCTAAAGCACTCTCTGAGAAAGCCCTCCACACAGGCCATGATCTTTAGTGGCAAAGAAGTTCTGCATAAAACCAATAAATGGAGTCAATACCAAGGCTAAAAATAAGAATATGCCCTACTGACATTCATTTATCTGTCTACCCATTCATTCATTGAACAAATATTTTTTTGAGTATCCACTGAGTGCCAGGCACTATGCTGAGTGCATCAGCTATAACAGCTGTTGGAAAAGATGGAGTTGCCTTTCGACGCTTATCTGGAAACTTAGATAATTCTACCAGCAATATTCTCTAGGAAAATAATTGATAGATTATATATGTGTATACATTGTAAATATATAGTACATATAAACAAGAGTGATACTTAAAATATTTTAGCCACCAGTAGGGCACAGACACTGACTAATCACTCATGCCTGTAATCCCAACACTTTGGGAGGCCAAGGTGGGCAGATCACCTGAGATCAGGAGTTCAAGACCAGCCTGGCCAACATGGTGAAACCTCATCTCTACCAAAATTCGCCGGGCTTGGTGGTGGGCACCTGTAATCCCAGCTACTTGGGACGTTGAGGGAAGAAAATGGCTTGAGCTTGGGAGGCAGAGGTTGCAGTGAGCTGAGATTGTGCCACTGCACTCCAGCCTGGGCAACAGAGTGAGACTCTGTGTCAAAAAACAAAACAAAACACAAAAATTATTTTTTATTGTGTAAGTAGCTACACAACATTGGTACCCATTTTCTAAAGATGGTCAATCTCTGTACACTAAAAACATAGCATTCCTTCAAAAATATTGGCTTTTTGTGAACATCAGGTCAGTGGTCAACCAAGGGAAACAATAAACCCAACCTGTACTGGCTAAGCTGATAATGAACAGTCAGTTGCATGCTATTTCACAGCTGATACCTCTTCCCACAAAAAGGAAAAAAAAGGGGGGGGAGAATGATATTAATTGCAAAAGTTTCACAGATGTCTGCAGCAGTTGACCAGAGCTCCTGGGTTATTGCTTGTCAGACTATTAATGGGTTTGCCTAACCATGACAGTCATTACTTTTCCCCCTCCTGTGAGCTACTTTCTGTGTAATTTATGCATAGGTTTTGCCAAGATTTGACAACTTTCAGGATATTAACATAAAATTAGACTGCAGAGCTGAACAATGGGTGGCTTTAAAATTAGCTGTGGTGAAAACCAATCAAACAGAATTGGCTTTTCCTTTGTATTGCTCCTAAATTTATTGTTGTCTTTCTCTTCCACATATAAGAGTTCATGTTGATAGTTCGGCACAGAATACAGGAAAGAGGAAGGGCTGAAAAGGTATGACATACCATGACCTTGGAGAGTGACTCTTTATAACCCAGGCAAGCTCCCACTAGATGCAATGCCCGACAGAGGCTTTAACGAACTTCTGCAGCAACCACTCATGAAATTTACCAAGGCACACTCACATTTTGAAGCTCATCTGAGAGGAGAACTTTTCCTTTGCCATCTCTCGGTTCCACACAGCTTGCTCAGTGAATGCCATTACAGAATGCAATGTGCGTGTTAATAAGCCAGGACATCTGGTAACCAGCTTTTTTCTGATTCATTAACTGACTCTGCTTCTGTGGCCAGGAGGGATGAGAAGAGAAATTGGAAGGTTTTTCTTCTAGCAAATGGGCACTTGATATATGTCTTGCTTCTTTGGTCTAGCCTCAACTTTTAAACTTTAAGGTTAGTATTTAAATGCAAGCATCCTTTGTTAAGCACTGTCTAGTCCTGTGTAGAAAACAAACAGTACTTAAATTATTCTATATAGTATGAGAATGTAGGTGAGAGAAAAGGAAACTTAGGGCTTGTAGACTAAATCCTATTTTAAAGCAGAGAATGAAGGAAGCAAAGAACATGCTTAAGATCACACGGTATAGTGGTGCAAAGGAGGGAGCCAACTCCAGATCTCTTGACCCTCAATCCAGTCCTCTTTTCTACCACAACACATTGCTTAACTAACTTCTGGGTTTTTGAAATTTGTTTTGATGTTATTTTTTTGGTCAGCAAAGGTGTCTGCTTGATTTTTCTTTCTCTGCCCCCTGTGCATATGCTGCCTGAACATCTGAGCAGATGACAATGCCGAATCGGTTCTCCCGCCTCCCCTAATAAGTGATTAGGGACCCACTCAAGCATTCATAAAAGGTACTTAGGCATAGTGAATTTAAACTTTTGAAGAATGGACAATTTCAATTCAGGTTGTGAACAACCCTAGGGAATACACTTAACTAACTAGAATACAGTGAAAAAACTCACATGGAAAATAGAACAAGGTTATGAAAAATCTCCCAATAATTAAGATGTTCAAAAAATAAAATAAAAATACTATTATCCTATCCAAAAGTTTTTTTCTGAAAAAAACTTCTTATTGAAGTCAATTAGGTCCAAATGCTCAAGAGAGTGATTGAGTAAAAGAAGTCTGACTTGATGGTACATGTGGAGGGATGAAATGGACAATGAAGTTTCCATATGTTGTTTTTATGCAGTAATTAGAAACTGTCACACACGGTTTCATTTTTTCATTTCCTTGGGCTTATTTGCATGTTGGAACTTCCTTTGAATAGGATGGATAGTATCAAACTGGCACCCAGTTGAAATGAGGAGCGGTGGCTTGTGGTCACCCTCCCCACCTCAAGGACAGGAAGGAAGCCAGAGGCAGGTACCGTCGAGGCGCATTGCACAGGAGGCAGCGAGCAGACAGCTGTCCTGGATGCTGTTCACATGGTGCTGCCTCCTGCCTGCCTGCCCTCCAACTGGTCATTATGCAACACTTTGGCTTCCCTGAGCTGATCTCCCTTTTCAAGCACTTTCATTCCAGCCCAATTATCTTTCCTTTACTATTTGCATGGTCAGACTTGAAGTCAGGGACCCTATTATCCCTCTTGCCAGGCACAAAATGGTTCCCGTGAGTCCTCAGCAAACCTAAATAAATAACCTTTACATGTCTGGACCTTGATATAAGATTATTCTATTTCTAGAAATCTTTGACCTTGTTAAAAAAAAATAGAATAGGCAAAGCAGTTTTCATTACATAAGAATTGTGACTAGGAGGTAAAAACTAGAAGTCTTTTGAATGTCAGTAGTATTCTAAAAATCTGCTGCTTGCTACTACTAAATTATTACTGGTAAACTGATAAATCCCAGGAGCTGGAGGCTGAAAAAAATTTCATTTGTCTAAGATGGATTATCTATCTGGACAACTACTCTACTGAATACTTAAATGACCTGGAACCATAAAAAGAATTGAATTATACAAGCATAATTTGACTTATGACACTGTAAAGAATTTCCCTAAATCAAATTTTGGTCAGAAAGAAATTTCTTGAGAATTCTTTTAGAATTTTACTACGTGATTTTCCTTCCATATCATAATGTGCCTCTTGTTTTTTTTTTTTTTTAAATATTGCGTTTTAAGTTTTGGGGTACATGTGAGGAACATGCAGGATTGTTGTATAGGTACATACATGGCAATGTAGTTTGCTGCCTTCCTCCCCATCACCTGTATCTGTAATTTCTCCCCATGTTATCCTTCCCCAACTCCCCACCCCCCACTGTCCCTCCCCTAGTTCTCCACCACAGACCCGTGTGTGATGCCATCTTATTAAGACTTATAAATAACTTATTTGATTAAATATACAGATAAGAAAAAAAAGAGAGAAAGAGAGAAACTCTAATAATCCCTATCTCCAGAGGCAAGCATTATTACTATGTTAGTATTTGTACCTTGACTTTCTTTTTAGTATGGGTATAAATATGTTTTATATGTAATTTTTTAAATGACCAATAATGAACCTACTGTTTTATAATACTTTTTCAGCATAAAAGGCATCAAGACCAGCACTTTGGGAGGCTGAGGCAGGTAGATCATGAGGTCAGGAGTCAAGACCAGCCTGGCCAAGATGGTGAAATGCCATCTCTACTAAAAATGCAAAAATTAGCCAATCATGGTAGTGAGCACCTGTAATCCCAGCTACTTGGAAGGCTGAGGCAGAGAATTGCTTGAACCCAAGAGGCAGAAGTTGTAGTGAGCTGAGATGGCACCACAGCACTCCAGCTTGGGCCACAGAGCAAGGCTCTGTCAGAAGAAAAAAAGGGCATCAAGAATTTTTTTTCATTATAAATATTTATAATCTTAATAGCTATATAGTATTCTAGACTATAGGTATTCCATATTTTACTCAATCTCCCTTTTTTAAGATATCTAGATTGTTAAAAAATTTTTCTATTACAATTAATGTGATGATCATTGTCAAATATTCATCTTTGGCATGTCATTATTTGCTCGGGATATATTTTGAGAAGTGAAAGTGCTTAGTGAAAGCTATGCCCATTCTTAAGGTCTTTTATACATATTGCCAATAGGCTTTCAAAAAAAGTTGTATTAATTTAGAATCCCACCAGCAGAGCATGAGGCATTTATTTCCTGGATCCCCTGCCAACACTCAGCATTATGGTTCTTTTTAATTTTTGCTAATCTGAGGAGTGAAAAATGGTGTTTCTTTTTTGTTTTAATTAATTTATTCTTGAAGCCAACATTTCTGAAGATAGAATATCAACCACTTGCTCCATTACATTATTGCATATGCCAGTAGTTATACCTAGAATTCATTATTACCTGTGTTTTATAGTTGTGCCATCATTTTGCAGTGGTAAAACTAATCTGTTTAGACCCCTAAAAAAGCAGTTTGATCTGCTGAGATAATACAGATTTATATAAATTAAACATGGATCCGATCTTATTCCTTGTATCTGAGAAAATACAAAAGACAATGAAATTTAAAACATACTTTGGTACTAAAAGGGGAGGGAGTGAGATAGCTGGAAGATAATATTATTGGTCAACACAGTGGAAGGTGTCCATTGGCTACAGTGCAATTGCTGGAGGTGACTGTGTTGGTATCTGTATCATGTTGATGTGTGAAGTGAAAAAATGAATCCGATTCCTCAGGAGAGTCCTGCATATGTCAAGTATATTGTCTCATTAAGCCAATCCATTTATCAACCCACTGAATGCCAATTAAATTGCACAGGATGGTGCAGGTATATGGTGAGCTGTTGGTGCCAAACTTTATTACAGCTGAGCTTTTCTGGCGCAGTATGTTACACCCAGCAAAATGGCAGGCATATCAAAGCCAAATTAAATGTTCTTGAAATAATGCCTTTAAAGAGGACGAAATGCCACAGCCTGGCAGAAGAGAATGTGAAACGTAATGTCAGTTCTTAGTGTACTTTTAGTTCCAATGAAGATGTCAAGGCTCAGATCCAGCCAGTGCCAAATGTCTTCACAGCGTGCAAATTAGATCAGTGTAATTTCATCAGGAGAATGATCAGACTCTTTTGTAGTTATGGCTGAATTCACTGCTTCTGCCGAGGGCTGGGCTGAAGACCTCAGGGCCCAGCTGAGTTCATGCTACCCTCCTTAGAAAGAGAGAGAACTGAATTTAATGGATTACTCTCTTGATGCCACAGTGGAAAGTCAATCCCACCTCTCAGAGATATTGCTAAATGAACATCTAACATAGATTATGATGCATTTGTTTGGAATTTTAAAAAATCTGCCTAGTGAAAATTAAACCCCAAGTCACTGAAATACCAAGCCAGCTGCCAACGGGCCTTATAAGCAAAAGAAGTTTATGTTTGTAACTAAACATAATGTTTATACAAAAACTTTCAGATATTGGTATTAAATACTTAAAGCATTCAAATTTCAGGTATGTTTAGAAACATATATAATCTAAGTTGATATAATGATAAATATTCTTAAGAATCAATACGGAAAAATAAATAGCTAACATAAAACAAAGAATACTGAAAACCTTTAACTATAAAACAGAAACCCAATAAGAATATTGTGACTAATTTTTAATGTTAAGCAGAGGAAAATGGTATAAAGATCTTGGGAAGGAAATGATAAATGATGTAACTTACAGGCTAATATTTGGAATAAATTGGAATAAAACAATTTTATGACAAGATAAGTTACTTATTATCATGAAATTGTTGCCTGCTTTGAAATGGTTTCTGATTGCAGCACTGTTAAAAATACTCCTGAAATAATAGTTTAAAAACAGATTTTTCACATACTTTTTTTTTTAAACCAGACCAATGGTATCCAGATTCCTTTTTGAATTTGTTGATGTATTCTTAATAAAGACAGGATTCCCAATGCATGTGTGGAATGTTTAAGAATAAGCAGAATTCTCAGTTTCATGTTTAAGGAAGCTGTAGTTGATTTTCAGCCTTTTCAAACCATATACATTCTACTTGTTTTAATGCTGATTCGCATAATGTTTTACAATGTTTATTTTATAATCCTTATAAAATATATTTCAAATGTTAACAAATATAGAGGAAAATAAAAATTACTCATAACGCCCATCCAGACATAACAACTGCTATACCTTTATATTTTTTCCATTGTTGAGTATGTGAATATTTTTTCCCAAATTGAGGTCCTATTGTTTATAAAGTTTGTCTTCTACTTTAAATATATCATGAATATTTTTCTATGTCATTAAAAAGTCTTAATATTATTTTAATGATACAGAATATTGTGCGTAACATCCCTATTATTGGACATTTGTATCAGTATTTAGCTGTTAACTTTATGATGAACATTCTTATAAACATTTGTCCATATCTGATTAATTTCTTTGGACAGACTCCTAAGAAGTGAGATTACTGAATTAACAATATGAATTTTCTAAGTTCTTGTTTTTACTATGTTACTTTTCAGAAGCTCCCTTAAAAACCTGTAATTTGTAGCCCCAAAATAAACAATACCTTTACAAAATCAGATCCATAAAACTCTATTTTTGTATACTAACAGCCATATCATGACTTCTACATTTTGAAACTTAATTTTATGGAAATGGAATAAAAAATAGTTGAAAACACTCTAAAACTATGAGATCTTAGGGTAGTAGAAGTGTGGCTGCCATTCTTCTGTAGTTTTTCATTACTGAAGGATGTGCTGTGTGTTCTCAGTTACTGGCAAATAATTTGATTGATTGATACAATTAGCTTAGACCGTGCTTAAAGTCAATGAAAAATTATTTTCCTAAGCCTTAAAACTATTTTAACATTAACTATATATTTAATCAATATAGACAACCCAATTATTTAGCGTTGTCTAGGGTTACTTTGAATTACTTTCATTCCTGTATATCTCTTCAGAATTAGTTAGACCCTCTGCTGTGGAACTTTCTTTCATTTCCTATTTTAGCAATAGGCACAGAACCCAAGGCTATCTCTGGGGCTTGCCAAGACCCCAGATGCCAAGCATTGGAACATTCTAGTAGCAACATCTGGCCTTTTGGTGAGCTCCACAGGCAGTTGTGCATTTAGCTCAGAACTGCCTCTGGGGATGTCACATGGTCAAATAAATTGATCTACTGATATTTGGGCTAGCATGCTCTTTGAAGAAACATTTGCTTTTCTGCTTACTTTGAGTAGGTAGCAGATAAAATTAGAGATATTATGTGGAAAAATAATGGTTTCTACACAAAATCATTTTTCTTAAAATCCTAATTCTTTAACTGGTAGAGTTTCATTGCAGCTTGGTATCCAGCTGTTTGTTAATTTTTTCAGGAATCAGGAGAGACACTGACTAGTTCAGCTCAGGATAAATTTTGCACAACTGCACCAAATTCATAAAAGATGGCCACATTTGCATTCAGGGTGGCTTAAAATACTGATGATAATTGGGGTAGAAAGTATTAATACCTCCAAGACACTTCCTCAAAAATAACCTTCTTAATTTACTGGATCAAGGACATTTCCTAAGCATATACAATGCTGTGATCCAGTAGACTATTTGTTTATCTAAGTCTTTAGAGTGCTATAGATCTGTTTTAATGTCTTTTTTAAATCAAGAGATTAAAATCTATGTTCAAATAATGCCAATAATTTTTAACTTATTATCAATTTAGCATAAAAATTAAACCCAAATGTTCCCCTTTTTGGGTATGCAAGATTAATCAAACACAAGAAAAAAAATGCAATTAAATTAACATATTGCCTCCAACAATTTTCTGTTTTTTAAGGGAAAAGAAAAAAATGTATTTATGAATATTTCACATAGTATGTGGAAAATAAGATCTAATGCCACATCAAAACACATGGACTTCTTCATATATGTATTTCTTTATGGCACCTTCTTCTTTATGCTTCTCCATGCTTTATGTCTGTTTATCCTGCTTCGTTATCATTTTTAGAAATTGCTGAATTTGTATTTCTTATTAAATTATGTTTATCATAACATTGCTATGTAGTTCATTTTCATTATTAAAGAAGTAGTCACAATTTTATATTTCCTTAAAGTGTATTTTTGCATTTTAAAAGCAGAAATTTGTTTTCATTTATTTTTAGTATTTAATTTTTCAGCATATTTTTAAAGAAAACGTTGTATAATCTTTGAGTTAAAGCATTAAATGAGTAGTTAGAATTTTCTACAATAGTCAAATTGTGCACATATAAATGCCTTATTTCTGCAATGAAATCAGAGGGTCTTTCTATTAGATATTAACTGAATATTTATTCACCTTACAAAATAAAGTTTTTAAAATCCCTGCCGCAAAGACAACTTAGTAAAACATGACTACCCTATGATATCTAAATGATTAAGATTGAAGGACGGTATGATAGTCCCCAACTAAACCCAATGCAATGGGAATCATTGATTGGGTGCTAAAAATATAGCAAATGGGCCAGGTGTGGTAGCTCACGCCTGTAATCCCAGCACTTTGGGAGGCTGAGGCAGGCACATAACCTGAGGTCAGGAGTTAAAGATCAGCCTGGCCAACATTGCGAAACCCTGTCTTTACTAAAAATACAAAAATTAGCCGGGTATGGTGGCGCTCGCCTGTAATCCCAGCTACTCCGGAGGCTGAGGCGGGAGAACTGTTTGAACCTGGGAGGCAGAGTTTGCAGTGAACTGAGATCACGCCACTGCTTTCCAGCCCGGGTGAGAGTGAGATTCTGTCTCCAAAAATATAAATAAGATAAAATTATAAATGATTTTGATATTTCTTCTTTATTAAAAAGGCAATAATTTCTTTTTAAACTCAGGACTGTAGAAACAATCAAATTTGTCAGAATTATATGGGTTCCTTTATCCTGTTTTGTAAAACTATCAACTAGAACAAAGCTGTATCTAATCACTATGTAAATCTGACAACTAGGAGGGGGAATTTCTAGTTGGCACTTGGCACCAGGCTCAGATTCAACAACAGTGCAGAAACGATTAAACCTCATTTAACTTTGCCCTCTTCTCTTCAAATCTATCCTTTTATTCAATTCTACTGATCATTCTGGTTTCTCTGTAGTCTAAACAAACTGGGAACAACTTTTTACCTTGTCCTTATAGGAAAAAATAATATGTCTTTGAGCAGGAAATTAGCAACTCAAAGCGGTGGCAGGATAATAATCCATCAGAGCTTTGGCTCTGCACTGATGTTCCTTCAGGCCCATACTTTCTCCTAGTTGAGCTTGGTAGTGGCACAAGTGTGGCAGTCTGCCGCATGGGTATGGAGGGAAAAGTAGGACAGGGAAGTAGAATCATGGGTAGGAGGCTGGCATAGTTGGAAAGGTGGCTGCACCATTCCAATTATAGAAATGGAAATTGAAAACAATAGTACAGGCATTGTGGCTTATGTCTGTAATCCCAGTACTTTGGGATTTTTCCAGGGAAGGAAAAATCTCTTGAAGCTAGGAGTTTGAGACCAGCCTGGGCAACAAAGCAAGACCTTATTTCTTTCTTTCTTTTTTTTTAAAGTTAAATTAGTTGGGCTTCGTTGCATGTTCCTGTAGCCCTAGCTACTCAGGAAGCTAAGATGAGAGGATCACTTGAGCCCAGAAATTTGAGGCTGCAGTAACCTGTGATTGCACCACTGCACTCAAGCCTGGGCAACAGAGTGAGGCACCATCTCTAAAATTAAAAATTAGTAAAAGAAACAGGGAACACAGAGCAATAAAGTTGCAAGCAATATTCAGTTGTTAAAATTGCTAAAAACTCTCAATAAACTAGGTATCAATGGAATGTATCTCAAAATAATAAAAGCTATATATGACAAACCCACAGCCAATATCATACTGAATAGGCAAAAACTGGAAGCATTCCCTTTGAAATCTGGCACTAAACAAGGATGCCCTCTCTCACCACTCCTATTCAATATAGTATTGGAAGTTCTAGCCAGAGCAATTAGGCAAGAAAAAGAAACAAAGGATATTCAATTAGGAAAGGAGGAAGTCAGATTGTTCCTATTTGCAGACGACATAATTGTGTGTTTAGAAAACCCTATCATCTCAGCCCAAAGTCTCCTTAAACTGATAAGCAACTTCAGCAAAGTCTCAGGATACAAAATCAATGTGCAAAAATAACAAGCATTCCCATACACCAATAACAGACTAATAGAGCCAAATCATGAGTGAACTCCCATTCACAATTGCTACAAAGAGAATAAAATACCTAGGAATACAACAAACAAAGGATGTAAAGGACTGCTTCAGGGAGAACTACAAATCACTGCTCAAGGAAATAAGAGAGGACACAA
>CAUYQU010014846.1:0-74182 GCA_963574635.1 Cheracebus regulus
AGAAAATCTAGGCAAAACCATTCAGGACATGGGCATAGGCAAGGACTTCATGACCAAAACACCAAAAGCACTGGCAACAAAAGCCGAAATATACAAATGGAATCTAATCAAACTCCACAGCTTCTGCACAGAAAAAGAAACTATCATCAGAGTGAATAGGTAAACTACAGAATAGGAGAAAATTTTCACATTCTATCCATTTGACAAAGGGCTAATATACAGAATCTACAAGGAACTTAAATTTACAAGAAAAAGAAAGAAACAACCCCATCAAAAAGTGTGCAAAGGATATGAACAGACACATCTCAAAAGAAGACATTTATGTGTCCAGCAAACATATGAAGAAAAGCTCATCATCACTGGTCATTAGAGAAATGCAAATCAAAACTACTATGAGATAGCATCTCATGTCAGTTGGAACGATGATCATTAAAATGTCAGGAAACAACAGATGGTGGAGAGGATGTGGAGAAATAGGAACACTTTAACACTGTTGGTGGGAGTGTAAATTAGTTCAATCATTGTGGAAGACAGTGTGGTGATTCCTCAAGGATCTAGAAATAGAAATACCATTTGATCTGGCAATCTCGTTACTGGGTATATACCCGAAGTATTATAAAACATTCTATTATAAAGACACATGCACAAGTGTGTTTATTGCATCACTGTTCACAATAGCGAAGATGCAGAACCAATCCAAATGCCCATCAATGATAGACTGGATAAAGAAAATATGGCACATATTCACAATGGAATACTGTGCAGCCATAAAAATTGGTGAGTTCATGTCCTTTGCAGGGACATGGATGAAGCTGGAAACCATCATTCTCAGCAAACTGACACTAGAAAAGAAAACCAAACACCGAATGTTCTTACTCATAAGCGGGAGTTGAACAATGAGAACACATGGCCATGGAGGGAACATCACACACTGCAGACCTTTGTGGGTGGGGATTAGGGAAGGGATAGCATTAGGAGAAATATCTAATATAGATGACAGGTTGATGGATATAGCAAACCACCATGGCACATGTATACCTATATAACAACCCTCCACGTTCTGCACATGAAAGTATAATTTTAAAAAAGTAAAACAAAAAGCATGCTTTCTAAAGAGCCACAATTTTAAACTGATGATTGATGAAACTGTTTTTACATGATATAGTGTAATCATTCAATTAGAAAAATGTTTAAAAGCTAAGAATAAACAAAGACCTGAGAAACTGTTTTTACCATCTTTGTCTTTCAGAAAAGATATATTTGTCTTAGAAAATAGCAGATAAAAATTAAGCACTGTGCTGAATAGATAATTGTATAGATGTTCAATGGGTAGGAGTCTATTTTCTGTGGAGGAATTTAGTGATCTCAGAAACACATTTAACGATAATGTGGATTGATTGATAAAAGTTAACAAGAACTTGAAACTTATATCTTTAAAAAGAAATACCACTAAAATGAAGATTTTCTTCCATGTGTTCCTAAAACACACACCATTGTTATGATGTTTTTAGATAATTTCTTATGAGTGAATCAATTTTCAGTAACTAGTTCTTCTAGGACTGCTTATTATTCCAGAGGGATAACATTTATGTACCATTTATTATTGTGTATAATACTGCATCTTCATTTCCTCTCCTTTTTTTACTTATTAGGCATCAAATATGCTAGCTACTTCACAAAGTATTGCCAAAATCTAACAGCCCATGGCAGTGAGTACACGGAAATGTATGCATTGGTGCTGCTCTCACTTTTTCACGTGGCTTAGCTTTGCAGAGTCCCCTCAAAATACCTGAATTTCTCAACTTTTAAAACCAAGAAAGCAACTTTAATCCCAGAACATCTGCCCCAGCTGTATTTCCCATTTTGGCCCTGGACTTCGGGAAGTACTTGAATTCACAAAGCTGCCAAGATATATATTCACAAACTTGGGACTCAAGTTACCGTGGAACGGCATTCATGGAAGTCTCCTTAGACTTTTGAAATCCTCCAGTATCAGCAAAAAGAACACATAACTATTAAATTAGCCTAAAATATGTTTAGAGACTATGAAGTGATTGTCCCACAACTAGAAAAAGAGTCTTGTGAGGGCTAGGTAGGAAGGGAGGGAGTCTAGGAAAAGAGAAATATTAAAGAGTGATCATAAAAAGGGAGCAATAGAAAACATATCAAGCTAACATGGATGCAACGTCATTCGTGGATATTGCTTTGTTCACAAAAATGGAGAACATGATCCTTGGCCAGAGAAGACGCATTCCAAGACACAAAACTGCTGCAAGTGTATTTGCCTGGTTGCTACCCATTAAGCCAGTTCTCTCCCACCTTCACAAAAAAACTTTTCCTCAGCAAACTGACACAAGAACAGAAAATCAAATACCGCATGTTCTCACTCATAGGCGGGTGTTGAACAATGAGAACCCATGGACACAGGGAAGGGAGCATCACACACTGGGGTCTGTTGTGGGGAGATAGGGGAGGGCCAGCAGAGGGTGGGGAGTTGGGAAGAGATAGCATGGGGAGAAATGGCAGATATAGGTGATGGGGAGGAAGGCAGCAAATCACACTGCCATGTGTGTACCTATGCAACCATCTTGCACATTCTTCACATGTACCCCAAAACCTAAAATGCAATAAAAAAAAAACTTTTCCTTTATTCCAACACCTCCGCTTGTGTTATAGTATAACAGCCAAGCTGAAATAGCATTATCACGGCACAAGGATGCTTCTTTCCTGGTCTGTGTATTCTGGGTCCCCAAACTGACTGTTGCTGGTCAATTGACTCCAACTCAGACAGCGTCAGCCATTGATTTACTGGGGTTTTGTCACCCAAGCAACACTGAGGGGAAGAAGCAGAGGGTAGTCAGTGAAACTGGATTTTAGAGTCAGATTTCCTGGATTTGACTATGTTCCATCCCTTATCTGCTTATTCACTATTCCTGTCTGGGCTTCAGTTCCCTTCTCTGCAGAATGGGGATGGTAGTAGCACTATCTCACAGGGTTATTATCTACATTAAATAACTGAACATAAGTTTTTTTTTACTTTAAGTTCTGGGGTACATGTGCAGAGTGTGCAAGTTTGTTACATAGGTATACACGTGCCATGGTGGTTTGCTGCATCCATCACCCCGCCATCTACATTAGGTATTTCTCCTAATGCTATCCCTCCCCTATCCCCCCACCCTCCAGAGACCCTGGTGTATGATGTTCCCCTCCCTGTGTCCATGTGTTCTCATTGTTCAACTCCCACTTATGAGTGAGAACATGTGGCGTTGGCTTTCTGTTCTTATGTTCGTTTGCTAAGAATGATGGCTTCCAGCTTTATCCACGTCCCTGCAAAGGACATGAACTCATCCTTCTTTATGACTGCATCATATTCCATTATATATATTGCCACATTTTCTTTATCCAGTCTATCATTGATGGGCATTTGGGAACGTATATTAAAGTCTTAGAATAGGACATGTTAGGGCATTTGCACTAGGTAAATATTTGCTTACATTACTATCATCAGTGTGTTCCATGAACTTTCAGCCCCTCCCATTTTCGCTTGAATGGTCACTTATTGTGCACTAGAAGTAATTCTCTATCTCGATATCTTCAATTGCTGCAAGTTTGTTATAAGTTTACTGTGCAAGCATCCATTCTGGTCATCAGGCACTCCCCAAAATGCCACCGACCTACTACCCAGGAACAACTTCTTTTTGTCTCAGCCTTGCGCTGACCAAGGGAATTGATTACAAATGAGCTTGATTGAATTTTAGAGGGTGATGGAAATGTTCTAAAGCTGGCTTGTGGCAATGGTTGGACACTCTATAAATTCACTAAAAATTATTGAATTGTGCACTTACAATCTGTGAATTTTATGGTATGTAAACTACACTTCGATAAAATGTTTTTAAAAAGATAATGATTGTTTTACAACGTTTTCATTATATCCTTTAGGAGGCATAGAACTATAAACAGCAGCTATGGAAATAGAGTGGGAAGCAAGCACAACATTGTTCAGTTTCTCTCTGGGGTTTTAGGTTTTTTTCTTTTCTTTTTTGGATGGCTCAATTATTTACTTTAGAAATAATAACACCATTCCTTGGCTACAGAACTTCTAAGGCTTAAACCAGGCAGTACTGGCAGGACCTCACACCTGTAATCCCAACACTTTGGGAGGCCGAGGCGGGTAGATCATGAGGTCAAGAGATTGAGACCAGTCTGACCAATATGGTGAAATCCCATTTCTACCAAAAATCCAAAAATTAGCTGGGCGTGGTGGTACACGCCTGTAATCCAAGCTACTCAGGAGAATACTTAAACCCAGAGCCAGGAGAATCACTTAAACCCAGAAGGCAGAGGTTGCGTGGGGTCTTATGTAATCTACCGTGAGTTTCATTCAAAGTTGATTTTAGCAAAACCTTTACTTTTTGGACGGCAGAATTTACTTTAAGCCAGATGGTGATAATCTACACACTATGAAAGAAAAAGAGAAAGAAATACATGAGGAGGAGGAAATATAAGTTATATCACTTAACCAATGACTAATCAGAGCAATAATAAGCTTCTGGTTTCAACTGTCTAAAAGTTTCACTTCAAACACCAATAGCAGAGAAATATTTCAGCCAATTTCTTTTGTATTTGGCATTTCGATTTGCATTTTGGCAAATTCTGGATATGTTCAAAAGACGGTGAATTCTCTCTCCTGAAACTTGGGCTTAGCAGGGTGGGTGGCTGCCTATTCACACGAATGGCAGCACTGGCAGAAATTATGAGAGCTGAATTGAGACAATAACAGCGTATCCGACTCTGCTCGGGCAGTAACCACAGAAATCCTTGACAGATATCATTTTGGTTTTGGAATTATGGAAAGACAGAGATTTAGGATTTATCTGGATGAACCGATAATTTTGCTCATGTTTTTACTCTTCTTTTTAAGGCTTTATTTTATTTAAAAAATAAAATGTCAATCCATGTAACTCGCTGTAAGTTGCCTTACTAGTGCCAACTAATTCAGAAATACGCTACTTGATATTCTGCAGCGTTGGTAATTTATGTTTCCACAGAGTTGAAAGTTGATCTGGACTGTCTGTGGGTCTTGGAGAGGGGGCAGAGTAAATCCAGGTTCTGCTCAAGAAGGGAGGGGACACAGGTGACCTTGCAGTAGAAGTGTGCAAGGCTCTTCAGGTGACTGCTTTGGCTCTATTAAGAGCTCTGATAAAGCAGGTATGTCTTTCTTAGGAAAAGATTGGCCTCTTCAGACCTGCAGAAGTGAAGGTACCAGGACTCCAGATATGCTCCAAGTTAATGTTTACCTGAATTATTGATTGCCACGTGAGACACAAAACAGCTGGCGACTCGGTGATGCTTTTTCTTTGAGTTACAAGAGAAGAGCCATAAATCCAGAGCTGAAAGGCTTTCTTTCATCTTTTCTGCTTGTGAAACATACCTCTTCAACAGAACTGACCCCAGGTCACTTTAAATCAATTACTAATAAATTTGTGGTGCGTTTTTTTTCTCTCATTGAAAGAGAAGGTGGTATTGTAGAAATTATTTTTTGTTTCGGGCTTACCTTTGTCTAAGCTGACTGGCTGTGACTTCCCTTATTTATTTCACAAAATGATTGAGTATTAAAAAGTTTACTGGATGTTAAGGTGCCTCAAGGTACAGGGATGTTAAATCACCCGGTGAGTTAAAATATTTCAAAAGCTCTTTCATATGTTAACAACCAACATAAAACCACTGAATGGCAAAACAATATATATTTGGGTTATTGTATCTTTATTTCCTTATAAGTCTTCTCATTACAAAATAGTTGAGAGATGATATGCAATAAAAGGCATATTCAAGAAGACAATCTCATTAGAATAAGAACAGGAAATTAAATTCATAAATTAAAGAATAATGTAAATATTTCAGCCATAAAGGAAGTAATATTATAAACCACCTGACTTTTGAATTTGAGCTTCCTGGCAGCTGCAGAAAAGAAAAAGATTATACTAATTTTTACCTCATAAAAATTAATACAGCATTTGTTTAACAGAAATGTTTTAGACTGTCATATTCTAAAAGAGGGGATCAATTAAAGGCATATAATTCCAATGCACACACAAATTAGTGTATATTCAAAATATGCTTTTAAAAAACCCACCAACTACTGACTACAAATTTCCAGGAATACACACCTTGTATTTCAAAAAACAAAATTGTTGAAAGAATTTTATTATACATAATTATAAACAGAAGGCATCATTAACAACATAGGTTTGTCACTAATGCTAGTTTCATAGGAAATGCAAAAGCTGGTCTCATCCAGTTGTCTCCAGGATCAGTTGTTGATGATGGCCAAGGCTATTATACTGAAGCACAAACAAGACAATCAGGGGCATCCCTCACATCATCCCTGTGTGTGATTTTCCATTGATTTAATTTTATTCATGGATATAATCAGGATATTTACAAGACTAAGTAAGTAGAATAACCCTAAGATTATCCATAATAGATATAATTTCTGATGTCACAGTGTTTTGTAACATATAGTCTAATTATATATGTTTCAATTGCTACATAAATAAGTATCCATAAATTTCAGGTAATCTTCTCGAAGGCAGATATTTTGTCTATTTTTTTATACTGTAGAATCCCTGGTACTTAGCAAAGGAGGTGGTCCATACTAGGCTTTTAAAAGACATTTGTTGCATGAAATCTAACTATATTTTTATTTTAAAGTAACTTTGAATTTCCTAATCATCCACAGAACCACAGAATAGAAAAATCATCTTAGAATTTTTTAAAGAAAGGAGCCATTGTTTTTCAGTTCTAAACAGGATAACTTCTTGATGTAACCATTAATGGGGTGAAGATACAAAACGACCCTCAGATAACTGATTAACTTTCTGAATAAAATTGTAAAAAAAAGTTTCTCTTTTTAAAATGTATATGTGTTGTCTTCAAAGTATAGTAATGTTAACTATAATTTTATTGATATTAAGCTGTTATTTCAGATATTTGTCAAATGTTCATGAAGCCATTCATGGTTTACGATAGCTCCCCACTTTCTGAGATTCGTATCTAGATACTAGATCTCACCTTTCTATTTACCACAGCTCAAGCAAATATCATTTTATAAAAAGAAAGTAGCATGACATTGTATTCAAAGTCAGAAAATTATGTTCAATGTAGGCTTTAAACTTAATAACTGCAAAACTTCCCTGAGTTATCTCTCACTTTCATTATTACTGTAGTATACAATTCCAGAAACTACCAAGGAACAAAGCATCTCAGAGTAATATTTTCTATCAGTGTACCAATTCATCTCATTTGATCTCAACAACTATCCTATGAGAAGGTATTAATGGCCTCATTGTATAGACAAAAAATCACAGGCTCATAAATGTTTGAACAGAATATTAGTAGTGGAAAGTGAAACAGAATGTTGATTTCTTCCACTGGAATAAGCTAGATTATATAATTTAGATATTTGTTCCCCTCAATCTCATGCTGAAATACAATCCTCAAAGTTGAAGGTAGGACCTGGGGGGAGGTGTTTGGTTCAGGGGTTGGGTCCCTCATGGCTTGGTACTGTCCTCACAATAGTGAGTGAGTTATCCCCAAACTCACCTCTCTTGCTCCTTCCCTGGTTCTGTGATGTGCCTGTGTCCACTCCATCATGAGCAAAACCTCTCTGAGGTGTCCCCAGAAGGCAAGCAAATGTCAGTGCCATACTTGCACAGCCTGCAGAACTATGAGCCAATTAAACCTCTTTATAAATTACCCAGTCTCAAGTATTTCTTTATAGCAACACAGGAATGGCCAAATACACTAGGCAATGCTGTGAGAAAAACAATCCCAAATCCCCATGGTTTGAATGAACAAGGTTTCCTTCTTCTTTGTGTGGATGGACTGGGGTTCTGTCCAACATCATTGTCATCTTCACATTGGCACCAAGACTAACAGAGCAGCCACAACTTAGAAAATTGTAGGTTGCTGTTGCAAGAAAGAGCACTTTGAAGAAATTCCCATGGAAATTAGGTGCTGTAGCTCAGAGGAAATACATCCTGTCCACTCCCAATTCATTACGCAGTACTAGATAGACATGGAGCTCTACCAACCACAATGTGACCCAGAAATAAAATTCTACCATGTGCCCAAGAGAATAGCACACTGGAATTCTATTTCCCAGTCCTCTGTTTTTTTCAGAATCTTCTGTCAATTATTTTTACAGCATCTAATGTAGTATCTAACCAGGGCAATTTAGAGGAGTCTTTAATAAATGTGAGATGAACATTCTTGAAAAGACAGTTTGGTGAGAGGAGGTGAAGGATAAGATTGTGACCCCTAGAGTCAAACTAGGGCTTCCATGTGCAATTTTGTATTTTGTGCAGTGCACATGGGCTTCAGACCTGAGTCAGATGACCTAGCTTTTTCACTCCTTAGCTGTGTTTATTTCACTTAGTTCAGAGGCTTGCTGGGAAGACTAAATGAGACAAGGCATGCGGGGTGCCTTTCGCAGTTTATAGTAGGTACTTAATAAAATGAGTTCTTCGTACGATTAAACACATTCATTTTCTCTTCTTCATCCTTATTAAATAAATAATTCTTTGAACTTTTGATCATTTCCTGAGGTCAGGCTGCTGAAAGTGGAATAACTAGACAAAGTTAGTGAACCTTTTGAGATCTTGAGTTTTATTTGCATTAGGAATAGCCATACCAATGTACATTCCCACCAACAGTGCATGAGATGACCCATCACACTATGTCTTCAACACCTTCTTTGAGATTTCAAGCACCTTCACTAGGTTTTTTCACTGCCAGCCTCCTGTGATAGTCCAAATCCCACCATTAGAGACACTAAAACTTCTGTCTTCTGAGGACAAATATTTCATTTGAAGAGATGCAATGTCAGCATTCATGTGACAATATACTCCCTAGTATAACTGGAATAGAGGAGTTATCAAATCAGCTGACACACAGCTAAACACTGAGAAGACAACGTAGCCACATGTTTGTTGTGGCATGGAGAACTTTAAAAATTTCTAGGCAGAGGAAAGAACACTGACACAGAAGGAATTAATTAAAGACTTTAGCAACGAGTAATTAATTAGAGATTTAAGTACAACATAGCAAGAAGCACAACGGAAATGTACCTGCTTCGGATATGTTCCTAGGGTTTAGTGGGTCCCTAAGGCTGGAAAAGAATCAACTTGAAGACCTATGTGAGATCTTACAATCTGTGGACACACAGAAGAGAGAGCTGGTTTGCTCACTGGCAAACATATAGGTAATGAAAAAATACAAAAGTAGAAATCTCAATACAGTGCTGTCCATTCCATTTGCATTTTACTATATTTGTTGGGCTATCCATTCTAAAGATTTTGACTCAAAAACTCTTTAGTTAAAGCAAAATACCTGTATAAAAGCACAGATTTAGCCTAAGTTCATGGACACAGAGTAAAGTGTCAGTGTTTTCCTTGGAGATAAAAATCTAAGGGAATCAGCAGTACTAGGGGAGGAAGAGGTTATTTTCAAAGTACCTTGATGAAATGTTTTCCACCTTTGCAAGCAGAGCACCTGCTGAAATCAGGTGGGCATATTAAAGGATTACTGCCGAGAAGAAATGCATTATCTTTTGGAAGGCTGTGCTCAAACCTGTTCAATATAATTACTTTTTCTCTTCATTTCCCTTTGTTGAAGAAATATTCCTGTGCCTTTTTCCACCATGTTAAAATAAAGCTTTTATTTGATCCTTTGAGGAAGCAAGCTCAAGTGCAAATGTTCCTTCAGGTCACTTGTCTAAGTCTACTCTATTTAAACAGCTGTATTTCAAACGATAGAAGCACCAAGACTCTTGCCCTGTTAGCAGTAAGCCTTATGATGAGCAAGTCCCGAAATGCCATAACACTTCATACTTACTACTGCACACCAGCAAAAGGAAATCCCTAGGAAGTTATCTGTGTGGCAACGGTTTAAAATGTTTCCCAATTTGTGTTCAACACCATAATCACTCAGATAAATGTCTGAGCTCCCAGCACTTTTCCTGATATAAATGTTTTATTCTAGAATACTCTGTTACTGGTAATGTCACCCCAACACACACATGCACATATACACACTGAAATATTTCAAGGACTATAGTTCTGAAAAGCCTTTCCCTGAATCATACGTTTCAACCTTATATTTTCATGGGGAGTGGGTTCTAAATTTAAACCTGTTTCTCTGTTTGGATTCTGAGATATCATGTACATTTATTAGCCCATCTGCTTCCAAGAATGGCATCCCAGGAGCCTGAGAGCATTAAGTCTATGCCCTGAGTCATTCACAGAAGGGGAGCAGAGATGTCAGAGCTAGAAATTTGTAGATCATAGCAAGCGTGTTGATATTTCTTGAAAATTAGTGTATGTTAGCCAAGCACTGTTGGGTTTTTAAAATCTGCTCCGGCTGTTCACAAATCTGGAAAGTCAAGAGATGAAGAGCTAGAACATGGAAGGCAAAGAGTCAAAGGAAAAAGGCTTTGCAAATTCAACTGTGAGTCTACGGTTGTGGGAGAAAGCACACCCACAGTGGTGGTGGAAATTCTCAAAAAGCTTTTAACAATTAAACACTTTGCTACATTCAAGAGCTTATTAAATTTAAAATCATTCTGGCCAAAATCTGCATAGTATGGCATTATTACAAGCTCCCGATAGGGATACCGAGATCAACGGTTAAACATTTTATACTGAAGATTATTATTATTTTCTGTTTCTGAGGCAGAGTCTTGTTCTGTCACCCATGCTGTAGTGCAGTGGCTGCATCTAAGCTCACTGCCACATCCACCTTCTAGGTTCCAGCAATTCTCGTGCCTCAGCCTCCTGATGAGTTGGAATTACAGGCACACACCACCATGCCTGGTTAATTTTTTGTATTTCTAGTAGAGACAGGGCTTCACAATGTTGGCCAGGCTGGTCTAGAATGCTGAGCTCAGGTGATCCATCTCCTCCTCCTTCTCCTTCTCCTCCTACTTCTTTTCCTCTTCTTCCTGCTCCTCTTCCTCCTTCTCCTCCTCTACCCTCTTCCTCCTCCTTCTTCTTCTTACTTCTTCTCCCTCCTCCTTCTCCTCCTCTTCATCTTCTTCTTCCTCCTCCTCTTCCTCTTTCTCTTACTCATTTTTTTTTCTTCTTATTTGGAGAAATGGAATTTGCTTTTGAAAACAAAACTTTAGGGCTTAGAAACCACCATCTTGGCTTCCAGTACAGTGAGAAAATAATGGTGAACTCCTTTATGATCTTCTTTCAACTGGGCTCACCTATGAGAATTTGCCAAACACCAAACACGTAGCTACTGAGTAAAGAGTAAAGACAATAAGTGTATTTAAAACTTATCTATAAGAGTCTGGGCCCATTGAAAAGTAAAAATTTTAACCAGGAAAGATATTTGGGCTTTATATAAAATACAGATACAAACATATACCCAGGTGCACGCACAGAATACCTAATTGTCATGTGAAAAAAAACTTTGTTTTCTTCTAAGTGAATTCTACAACTTTATTGAAATAAACATAGATTTAAATCTATTTCTTGCTGCCTTGTTTTCTGGTCACCATAAGGTGATGTGAGTCTGTTGAAACATATTGCAGATTTTCTTTTGTTTTGTTTTGCTTTCTAGCTCCCAGCAGTAAGTCCATCTTATGCTCCCAGGAATGGAATATGGTTAAGGCAGTCGCTTGGTTTAGCTACTCAGAAGTGACTGTTCTCACATGTCTTAATCACTTTTCCAGTGTGAAATGGCCATGGCAAGTCCTTCATCTAATTTCTAGGCAATTAGATTGTATTTGCCTTCAATATCTTTGAACTCCACTATCCTCCTTTTATCAAACCTTCATACAACAACCCAGCTGCCAGTGGCCCTTTCTTCTGATGCCTGAAAGCCCCTCATGACTTTTATTTACATGTACAATTTATGTCCCCAGTTTTTTTTTAATGCATTGTTATTTTCCCAAAGGCAATGTCCTTCTCTCCATCCTCTATCCCTCTCTCTCCCAGATATATGTGTATATACGGTGGAATTGGAAAATTTATTCATAGCACCTATGAAATTCTCATTTAAAAACAAAACTTAAAAATTACAAATGAACAGCCCAAGGAATTAAATTCACAGTAATTAATTCCTCCACTTCCACTAACTTTCATTTTGGTATTACTATTTTTTGGCTAAGTAAATGTTTTAAAATTGCACCAAAATGTATTATTAAAAGTTGCCTTACTGGCAAATATTCAAATGTAATTGTAAGTGATTGTACAGCCACAAAAAAAAGCCATGTTGGAGAAGAAGAAAAGATCTTCCTTGCCTACAGGAACAAAGCCAGGATTATAGGAATTTGGTGTGTTTGCCTTGTATAAAAGCCACTGGCTATGAGGAAATTGGATTTTCCACCTGAGGCCGGGTAGGGAGCTGTATTTTTTCCTTAAGGTGAGTGTTAGTTGCCTGGACTTTCTCATGACGTGAGACAAAAGCCAGGAGCAAAAAAGAGCCACAGAGAGAAAAAAATATTTCATCTAGACCAGCTTGGCTAGAGTATTGCCCCTGCTTTTTGGAATATTCGTAGAGAAAATGATGACCATGGCCTTACTTTGTTTATGTTTTCTTAAGTCAGAAAGTCCTATCGCTGCATATTGATAATGGAGGGCCTGGATTCACAAGGTGCAGCTAAGGCCTGAGCTAAAGATCTAAATATTGGATTTGGGAAGTATCTAATCAGCAGCAAGACGAAAACACCAGGACTAGAAAGAACAAGGATCAAGGTTAAGAGTGGTGAACTTTGAGACCAATTGTGTTCATATTTATTTGAAGCCTCCTCCATCTATTTTGAAGCATCTGACTCATGACTCCCAGGACACAGTCTTCCTCCCTCTCTTCCTTTCTTTCTTCCTTCCTTCCTTCCTCCCTCCCTTCCTTCCTTCCTCCCTCCCTCCCTTCCTTCCTTCTTTCCTTTTGTCCTTTCTTCCTCCCTTCTTGTCTTCCTTCCTTCCTTTCTTCCTCCCTCTCTTCCTTTTTTCCTCCCTCACTCTTTTCCTTCCTTCCTTCCTTTCTTGCTTTCCTCCTTCCTTCCTTTCTTCCTTCTTCCTTTCTTCCCATACATATTGCCATGCATTCTGCTGCTACTGGGACTATGAAGAAAAATAATCCAGGTACTCTGTCCTAAAGGGTTTCTTACTCTAGCTAGACCCACGTGTTTCAAATTTTAATATCTATAGGCATGATCTGGGGATCTCATTAAAGTGAAGAGTCAACAGTCCTGGGCTGAGTCTGAGAATCTGCATTTCTAACAAGCTCCCAGTTTGCAGGTCCACAGATCACACTCTTAGATACAAGCCTCTTGTTGGATTATTTAAACCTGTAGTTGGTGGTGTCTGAAAATTATAAGACATGGATTACATCCTCAACTCCCATTTTGCACTTGCTCCCAGGTAACCTAGAGAAAAAAAAAATTAGCAGATTACCCACTTTGCCAAGAAAATATCACAAAGCACTGGCAAGGCAAGTGGATGAGTGTCATCATCCTGATAAACAGAGAAGAAATCATCTGTAGAAATTGCAAAAGGATTGTGAAGCCATCGAAGAAAGTTAGGGATTTTTAAATAAACAGGAATACTTTGAACTGGATTTAGACATTAGTAAAGTTTCAATAATAGGCATCAATTTACCAGATGTCTTGACCAATCTCTTTATGGACAGCATTTTTGAGAAGTGCAGAAGATCATAGGGCAATCATAGGTGGTGATAAACTTGTTTGATTACAGTTCCCAGGTGCTTCTGGGTCCAATTATCCTGGTGCTAAAATATCCTCTAATTGGGTGTGAAACACACATCACAGTTAATTACACTGTACACCACTATATAGGCTTGAAATAATTAAGAATGTTTTCATTTCTCAACTGCCCTAGAAAAAAAGTACATGAAATTCAAGTTTCAATCCTTAGAGATTTCTTTGAAACTCATGAGATCATCTAAATATGAACTTACATACATTTCTAACCCTAGAAACTTTTTGAGACCATAAGCCTCTTATCATAACCTAGATACTTTGTACAAAGGTACAGCTATCTGTGTTTTACAAGGAGTATTGCCTTTTGAAGCTTGTGAAACCAAATAATTATGAGAAGGTCTATTATGTGAAGAAAAATGGTATTAGTCACTTAAAAGTGCCAGCATTTAAAAGTACTCTTTTGGGGTGCTAACCTTTATAATAAATATTGAATTATCAGGCCAATTGCATTATGTAATGCATGTACAGTATTGAGAGAGTTCAAAGATCACACCTACAATGACAATCAAATCTAGAAAGAAAATCATGGGAATAGATTAGAGTGGAAATTATCGATTACAAGAAGATCTAGGCAACTGATTTGACACAGTTTGAATATTTATCCCCTCCAAATCTCATGCTGAAATGTGATCCTAAATGTTGGAGATGGGGCTTAGTAGGAGATATCTCATCACGGGAGTGGATACCTCATGAAGTGCTTGGTGCCTTCCCCATGGTGACAAGTGAGTTTTGCTCTGTTAGTTCATGTTGAGAGCTGGTTGTGTCAAACAAAGGTTACCCTCGTTATGCCCCATCAAACAAGTTGGCTCCAGTTTGTCCATGCCATAAGACTGTGTGGAAGGCTGAATTTAGGGCTGGTGACTTAGGGTATCTAGGAAAAAAAATTCTAAGCAGCAGAGCACTCAAGAGGTAATGTGGTTGCTTCTAGCAACCTACAGTCAGATATGGGAGCAAAGGAAAGACTTAAAATTGGAACTTATAATGAAAAGGGAAGCAGAGTATAAAAAATCTTGCACCCTGGAAATGTGATAGAGAAGAAAAGAACATTTTCAGAAGGGGAATCCAAGAGGCTTGCAGAGCAACCACTTTGCTAGAGAGATTAGTGTGACTAAATGAGAGCCTGGTGCTAAAATTCAAGACCACAAGCAAAAGGTCACAAAGACATTTCAGAAATCTTAGAGACAGCGCCTTACCTCCCATTACAGGCCCAAAAGCCTAGGAGGAAGGAGTGGTTTTAGAGGCCTTGGAAACAGTCCTGGCCCGGGGCCCCACTTCCCTGCTTAACCTCAGATGCTGCTTGCCACATCTGGGCCTCTCTGGCTCTGGCCATGTATCAGAAGGGCCCACGCACAACCCAGGCCATTACTCCAGAATGTGCAAGCTTTAAGAGTTGGTGATTTCCATGTGGTGCTAAGTCGACTGGCATAAAAATGCAAGGGTGAAGGAGGTTTGGCAAATTCCACCTAGATTTCAGAGGATAAATACTGAAAGTCTGGGTACCTGGGAAGAAGCTTGCCACAAGACTGGAGCACCCACTGAGAGCCTCTACTAGGGCAATGCCAAAAAAAGTTTGGGTTTGGAGCCCCCACACAGTGTCTCCATTGAGACATTGCCTAGTAGAGCTGTGGAAACGAAGTCATTGCCCTACATACATGAGGATGGTAGACCACCCTCAGCTTTGAGAGCGTTGCAGGCATTTGACTCTAAGCCTTGACAGCAGCTACATGGGCTGCGCCCAGAAAAGCCATGGGAGTGCAGCTGTCCAAGGCTTCAGGGCTCTGCCCCTCGCACCAGTACGCTTTGTATGCAAGACATGGAGTCAATGGTTGTTTTGGAGACTTAAGGGTTAACATCTGCTCTGCTGGGTTTCCGACTTGGGGGGGGTGGCGGTGGCGGGAGGGCTTTTGTCCATTTCTTTTGACTGATTTTCCCCTTTAGAATGGAACTGTTTACCCAGTGACTCTAACACTATTGTATCTTGGGAGGAAATAACTTGTTTTTGATCTGACAGGCTCATAGGTGAAAGGAAATTGCCTTGAGTTTCAGGTGAGACTTAAGACAACTGAGACTTAAGACAAATGAGTTGAGACTTTTGGTGGACTACTGGAAAGGTATGACTGTATTTTGCGATGTGAGGAAGACATGAGATTGGGGGCATCTAGGGCCAGAATGATATACATTGAGTATCTGTCCTTTGTATGTATCATGAAATGTGATCCCTAATGTTGGAGGTGGGACCTAGTGAAAGGTGTTTGGCTCATAGGAGGAGATCCCTCATGAAGGGCTTGGTGCCATCCCCATGGGAGTGAGTAAGCTCTAATTCTATTAGTTCACTTGAGAGCTGGTTGTTTAAAAAAGCCTGGCATCTCTCTTGCTTCCTCTCTCACCAAATGACACATCTGTTCCTCCTTTGCTTTCTGCCATGAGTAAAAGCTTCCTGAGGCCTAGCCAGAAGCTAAACAGATGCTGGTAACATGCTTGTACAGCCTGCAGAAGTGAAATAATAAAACTTTTTTTCTTTATAAATTACTCCGTCTCAAGTATTTCTTTATATCATCACAACATGGGCTAATACGCCATCCTTAAAGCAAAATCAAAAGACATGCTCCTTGATCTCACTTACATGTGGCATCTAACAAAGCTAAATTCGTAAAGAGTAGAAACATGATTACCAGAGACTAGGGCAGGGGAAGGGAGTGAATGAGGAGTCATTGGTAAAAGAATACAAATTCTCACTTATGCACAAGGAATAAATTTTGAGATCTATCAGACCAGGGTGACTATAGTCAATAAAACGTGTTATAAATTTTAAAACAACTGAGTAAATTCCAAATGTCTCATCACCGAAAAAAGATAAGTAAATGAGATGAAAAATATATCAATTGGCTTGATTTAATCATTCTACACTGTATACATATACCAAAGCATCACACTACATCTCATAAGTGAATATAATTATGGTTTGTCAATTTTAAAAAGCACAATTTTAAAATAAATAAAAAGAAAAACATGCTCTTTACTATACTTGTGTTAATTAACCTAAAATATAAACATATATAAATATACCAATTATAAAAAAGTTACAATTCACTTGAGTTAATAATCTTCTGAAAAGGCGCATAGATACAGAAAGATGAAAATGAATTAGTGCAGCAGCAATTTGTTTTCCAATGCCTCTTGATCTTTTGTCCTGGAAGTTTGTGGCAGTGTTGACGGATAATCCTTGATGGATTATCTCCTGGCATCTGTGGACTGATCCACATGATCTGTTAGTTTTTTCCTAATGTGACTGGCTCTCTGGTCACTAGCTGACTCATCATATTATCACAGGTTTTTTTCTTTCATTACACTTTGCTACCCTAGACTTTATCCATCATCTGATGCTCTCCTCCTCTCCTAATATAACAATAGTTCATGCTCCTTTGAGCCAACATGTTCTGCTAGTATTCATCCTGAGCATGGCAATGCCTAGAAAATATTAAATCTTAATAACTCATCTCAAAATACGGCATACTCTACAGCGGCTATGAAGAGCACAAGGTATTTTAGATTCTTCTGCCTGTTTAATTATTTCAGAGGTCAGAATTTTTTGATAAGGATTTATTTAACTTATCTTGTCTACTCAGAATAATTTGATGAATCCCAAACCTCTGAGTGACACATTTTTTATCAACCACCATTGAAATCGGATATTCAGCACTTTTTCCATATCGTTTCAGTGAACCAGTTCAATAACCTAAACCAAAAAAAAAAAATCTTAAAGCAACCAATGCTCATGAATTTTTAAACTTTAATTTGTTTTCGCATGTCAATGTCATGCAAGGAAACTATATTTTCAAGAGATATGTATGATAAATAGATTCTTTACTCAGCTGCTGTAACAACATAAACCATGTGCAAAAATTAATGTATCTGTACTTTGCCCAGTTTGTAGGTAAATTTTAAGGTATTTGAATATTTGCTGACTTTTTCCTTGCTCTTCTTGGAAGTCCCATCAGCTCCCACCGCTTACTTATATCTCACTTGGCTTCTTTAAGACAATAAGTAGAGAGCAACAGGGGAATCTGCTAGGACGCCCTCATTCATCTTAGAAGCCAGAGAAGATAATTAAATTCTTACAATGAAAGAGTAAATGACACTGTCTACATTGGCTTTAACCTTATGAAAACTACAAACATGTAAATACAGTTTTATAATCAAAATGAAAGTCACTTTTCTGTGGCAAAATTTATACATTTTCATTTTGCTTTATGCTGTCATCAGAATCCTTGAAATTTCTAACATCAGGCTAATATAGCATTTTGTATACAGAGAAAAGTCTATTACATAACTTTTAATTCCTTTTGACCTTTAATGTTCCTATAACATATATTCTTTAATTCATTCAACAAGCAGTTCGTGTCAGGTATTAGTGAAACAATGCCAAAGAGACTCAAGACGTGGGCAGTGAGAACTTATACTTTACTCAGTAGAGTCTACCAGATAAAACAAGGCTTAACTGAATAACCGTAATAATCTCATTCATATTTTATGATAAAACATGCAACAACAGTTCAAATGCTAGATTTATTTTAAAATTTTGACTTAGTTTTTAGATTTAGATTTAGATCTACCAGATTTAACTTTAGATTTATATTTAAACACCAGGTTTCGTCAGGAGATCAGGATTCCTTAATTGGGTGTAAATCGAATAAGAACTGTAAAGGAGAACTATTTCATCAAGCTAAGGGGAAGACTTGTTGTTCAGACAAAAAAAAAATACGTCCAAGACCCCAGTGTAGGAGGAAATATATCACGTTGAGGATCACTGAGGAAGACAGAGTGACTGGAGCCAAGAAGGCGAGGGAGGCTGTGCTCTCAATGTGCTGATCCTGTTATAGTAATCCAGTCTCATGCTGCTACGAAGAAATACTCCAGACTGGGTAATTTATAAAGGAAAGAGGTTTAATTGACTCACAGTTACACATGGCTTGAGGGGGGCCCTCAGGAAACTTACAATCATTACAGATGGCACCTCTTCACAGGGTGGCAGGAAAGAGAAATGCCTGCAAGCAGGGGAACTGCCAGATGCTTATAAAACCATCAGATCTCATGCAACTCACTCACAACGAAGCGGACAGCATGAGATAAACTGCCCTCATGATTCAATTCCCTCTATCCGGTCCCTCTCATGACATGCGGGGATTATAGGGATTATAATTCAAGAGGAGATTAGGGTGAGGACACAGCAAACCCCTCACCTGTATTGCTCAATTCTCTGTTCCATTTGCACCACTTCTATCCCAAAGCTCAAAATGCAGCTGATTCTGAAAAGACAGATACCAGATCTCCTGTTGGTCTAAGGCTTACCCTGTAAGACTGGCAGGTTGGCCTGACAGGTTCAGATTCAGACATGAAAACGGACATTCCTCCATGCTGATGCCCCATCCTAGCCTAGACTCACTTCCTTAGTGTCTGCAGGGTCCTTATGTCACCCACAGTGGAGCTGACAGCACAGTATTTCATAATGAGGCCTGTTCTGGAAAGATAACTCTAAATGAGAATCTGAGGGCCAAAACGGATCTGCATTATTCCAAATTCTGTGCTAAAGCAGATTGCATTGTAGCTGGCCTTTGATGTGTTCTGAGAGTCTAATAATAACTTAAAAATGAAGACAAGCATCTGTCTAGGAAAACTTTTAAAGGGTCGTATTTAAAATGCTTTGCAATGGCAAATTAACAGAGTTGCAATTTAAGTTGTCTTTTTCCTTCCTGTAGGAATGAATCGTCAGGTTCAGGAATGCATTTTTTAATATTTTGACAGAAACCTACATGTTTTAATCTTTTTAAGTATGCAATTATAGGACATGGGTCCCATAGAATTGTGCTCCACATGAGTGGTAGAATAATATGCCCTTTACAAAATGAATTATAATAGATTTTGCATAAAAATGATAAACACTAGAAGAGAAGCTTCTAGCAGGCCTAGATCATATTTTATCAGCACCGAAAATGTCACAGTTTAGTAAAAGTAAATTTGCTAAATAAAAATAGTAATTCATAGTTGAATTAATGACTAGATACCATTGAGAGTGTACTCAATACCCTAAATGTGTAATTACAGGATGTGAACCCTAATGCAAATTAGGAGTTTTGGGTGATTATGATGTGTCAGTGTAGGTTCCTCAATGGTAACAAATGTATCACTCTGGTGAGGGATTTGATAATGGAAGAGGCTACCTATGCGTGGGAACAGGGAATTCCATGGGAAATCTCTGCACCTTCCACTCAATATCATTGTGAACTTAAAACTACTCTAAAAAATAAAGTTGTTTTTTTTAATGAAAAAGCAATCTGTTGAAATAATTTTAATTGTTATGGAAATCATTGTTTTTAAAATAATGTACGTTTAGGTTTAGAATATCAGGAACATAAGGCAATTCATCCAACTCAAGGTCAATATACTTGCTCAGCAGGTACTGTGATTCTATAGCTGAGCGGTTTCTACAATGCTTCTTGTATTCTAAGCACTGTGTGAGGCACTTCTTCTCACTTCTTCATTGATTCCTCATAGAAACCTCAGGAAATAGGTCCTACTTTTATTATCAACTTATAAATAGGAAATAAGTAAGCCAGGCATGGTGGCTCACGCCTGTAATCCCAGCACTTTAAGAGGCTGAGGCAGGAGAATCAACTGAGATCAGGAGTTTGAGACCAGCCTGGCCAACATGGTGAAACCCGTCTCAACTAAAAATACAAATATTAGTTGGACATGGTGGTGGGCACCTGTAATCCTAGCTACTCAAGAAGCTGAGACAGGAGAATTGCTGGAACCCGGGAGGTGGAGGCTGCAGTGAGCCGAGATTGTGCCATCGCACTCCAGCCTAGGTGACAAAGTGAGACTCCATCTCACAAAAAAAAAAAAAAGGAAAAAAGTGAGGTTGAGAGATTCATTAATTACTCCAAAGTCACACAGATAGTTGCTGTCAGAGGGATAAAAATAGACCTTGCACATGTCTGAGTAGCTAATTCTTCTGCTTGGCCTTTTACTTTTTTTTTTTTTCTGGAGTAGATAAACAAGGTTGTAAGTAAGAAAGAATACCTTTCTACCCAAATATGCTTTACTCTTCTGAAAAAAGTGAAATGTAAATACAGTCTCTGAAGCTAGTTTTGAAAGTGACTAAAAATTGTAATGGCAGGTGAGTTAATTAGATGATTAAGTAAGCTCTCACTGGGTTAGGAAAGATGTTCAGGAATGCACCCATCAGTTTTCTTGCTGCTGGTGAAGAGTAAGAATTTTCCTCTTCTGGATAAGTTTTAGGACTTATCCAATTTCATGCCAAGGTGGGTAGAAGTAGAAGAATATTCTAAGCACGGAGAAACATATAAACAAAGTACAGAGGCATAAGCCAGTGCATTCAAGGCAGTGCAAATTATTGTTCAAAATAAATTTTTAGGCCAGGCACGGTGGCTCATGCCTGTATCCCAGCAATTTGGGAAACTAAGATGGGTGGATCACCTGAGGTCAGGAGTTCAAGACTGGCCTGGCCAACATGGTGAAATTACAAAAATTAGCTAGGAGTGGTGGCGGTGCCTGTAATCCCAGCGATTCTGGAGGCTGAGACAGTAGAATCACTTGAACCCAGGAGGCAGAGTTTGCAGTGAGCCATGATCACACCACTGCACTCCAGCCTGGGCAACAGAGTGAGCCTCTGTCTCGAAAAATATATAAAAATAATAAAAATAAATAAATTTTTATCATCGTGAAAGCCTCTGATTTGGAGTTTTTACTGCAATTAAAATTGGTCACAGATAGTTCTTATGAAAGTTCACTTCCTGAGTTTCTGAGTTTAGTGTAACTTGGTGTGATGGCATCAGGAGAAAAGAGTGGTATCCTCTAGGAGTCTGCAGTCAGAGGGGAAGACAGAAATGTTGAATCAGTGTGAACCAAGAAAGACAAATGTTTTGAATGTCTGAGTCTGTTTACACATTAGAGCAAAATGTGGCATTTGCAGGAAAACCTTTGGGGGAAAAAAAGAAAAACCACAACAATGTAAATTATCTTCACTTCCCAAAGCATCTGGGCCAAGTTATGTATTCGATGCAAATAAGTCCAATTCTGTAACTTCTGCTTTTTAGAGAATAGACTGAGAAGCAGGTTAAACACACACACACACACACACACACACACACACACACACACACACACACACACACACACACGAGCAAGAAGTTCTTGTTCTTACTTCTCCTCTTCCCTCTGTTCTTTCTCTCCCACCACCCCCTTCTTTTTTTTTAACCACCAGAAATAAACATTACTTAATCCCATCTGGGAGCCACAGCCATTTTTCAAAATCAATTTTTAAAGACATTGTTGTCATATGTTTACCATCCAGGTGTCTACTTTCTCAAGGTAACAAAAAGGTTCACAAAGATTCTTATCTCAAACCGATAAACAGATGCAAACAGAGCCAGGTCTGTCTGGGCTACCACAAGGCCTGTTTGACTAATTGCCCTGATAGATCCTTCTCCTGATGCCTCATGTTGTTATTGCACCCAGCATAGCTGAGATAGCACGTGTTTAACCCCTGACCCTCCAGCTGCCTGGACCATGCAGCCCTGGAACTAACTGTTCTCCATCATCACTTCTTCCCCATGGCAGCCAGAGAGAGAGATCTGTTTCTAAGCAAATAGCAAAGGCTCTGACCCCGTCATGAGTCACCAGTCTGTCTACCCACTTCCAAGATTCCCCTTTATGTATTTATTCAGCTTGTCAGAGCTCCTGGCCAAAAGGATAGTGATTTTTGAGTTAAATAGGATTCATTCTAACTCTGGGAACGGTAATTTCATAAATCTGAGAGATGTTAATGGCTTCTCTAAGCTTCATATGAAACAATCCATCTCATTCTATTCTTTCTTAAGGTAACTTTTTATTCAATAAAAATGATAAAATAGAAAAAGACACAGAATAAATAAAAGGCAAATATTCCAGGGCATTTATTATGATGTAGGGAAATACCTGATTATTCTATGCCATAGGGCACTTATTTATAAATACTATGAGACAGGCTAAATACTATTAGTAACAGCAGAAGTGAGAAGTAAATGTATTTTATCTAAGAGAGTTCATCTTTCTCTTATAGTATGTTTCACAAGTCTTGTTCACAGGACTTAACACTGATCAAGTTTTAACAGATACTGCCAACACATGGAAACTCAGCTGCTGACCATCCTGGCTGAGTTTTGCTGTGCAAAAATTTCACATTATACCACATTGCAGAAACATTAAACAGTAATAACACAATAGCAAGTAACAGTTCTTATGACCATTTTGGTTAATTAATGAAATTACATTGTATGAAGAGGCAGAAAATAAATGGAGAAACAGAAATATGTAATCTTTATGGAGTATATTTGAATGTCTGTTCATTTTTTTCAATATCTCAAATACTGTGGCTGAATTATAGTATCGCTTCTCTCTGTATAACACTTTGTTTAATCTGATCTTTAGACCTTTACAATTTTTTTCAAGCAAAAAAAAGAAGCACACTTATTTTGTGAAATTGATTCCTGAATGCTAATGTTATTATTAATCATTATTATCCTCCATGCATAATGAATTCTTGATATTTCCCTCTGTCCACTAAGGAAGCAGAATCTCAATGCTTAAAATATTGAGTGGATGGACAAGGCATTGTAGATTACTGAGAACAGTAATAAAAAGATATATTTTTTGAAAAACAGTATTGAAAAACAATATTAAAAGTTTTTGTGTCTTTGGAAGTACTTTAAAGGGAATGTGATATAGAAGGAGTCCTTGACGTCAGAAGATAGTCTAGGTTTAGCTTCATCTAGGTAGCTGCAAGCCTGAATCTCAGTTTTCTTTCAAATGGGATTGATGAAATCTTTCCAACCATCTTCTATAGTCTAAATGACATAAACTGACCAGTACAGTGACTAAAATTTTAAAAAAGCAAAGGCTAGATTCATTCAAAGTCCCTTCTTCCCTTTGCTTGTAAAACTGACTAAAGAGTCCACCTTAGTCCAGTAAACTTCAAGCTATTTTGAGAAAAATTTAAACTAACTCACAAAAGTTTTGGAAAGCTTGATTCATTGTGAGGTAGCTTACCTTTTGAAAAGAAGGGAAAACTGATGTTAAATGTTAACAGGTACTGCTCAACTAAAAGATATAAAGAAATTTAGGTGAATTTCTAAAAGTAATACATGTATTTATTAGAAAGTTTAGGAGAAAATGCTAAACAGCAGGATTGTATGGGTAAAGCTCTGAGGATAAGGTGTTACAGGATAGGAATGAACAACGAGGGCTCTGATCTGGAGCAACCTGGACTTCACTCAGCAGAAACTTGAGACTTAGTTCCCTCTTTGGTAAAATGAGATAATAATGCTTGTTTCATAAAATTATTTACTAGGATCAAATGAGATAAGGCGAGTAAAGTACTTACCCTAGCAGAGGAGACAGATTTAATCAATGCTATTTTAGTGTCACTCATATTAATATTAATTAATAATACGTGTGAGATGATTCTGAAGGCATTGAGAATGCCATGATGCTTTTTAGAGTGTTAGGGTTCTCACATGCCCACAGATCTAAATCTGTGTCCATAATCATCTCTTAAATATTAATTCATAATGATGAAAATATCTTTCTGAACTTCCCCATTCTTCATTTCTTAGCTAACTCTACAATCAGTGGCATCCATTCAAGTTAATGTCAATATAGCATCCCATGTTAGAGTGAGCTCCAGAATGTTAGGCTAACAAGAAAATTCTCCTTTTTAAAAATGATTTATATACTCAAAGCCTAAAATTAATCATGTCTCCAAACATTCGGATCTGATAGTGCAGAACACTGGGCAAATAATTCACCAGATTTTCAATGAATCCAAATAAAGTTTGACAAATACGGGGAAAAGTGGACCAAGAATTTCTCCATACCTGTTATCTATCTATGTATCTATCTATCTATCTATATGGTGTAGAATTTTTAAATAAGTTCACAAATAAAAAGTTTGTTACATGTAGTTTCCAGTTTTACTTGCAATAAAATGAAGTTAACTATTTAGCTATGTAACACATCTAACTAAATGATACTCCCATTTTCCTGTCAAATTATGTACAAAGACATTATAAGAAAACTACTTTTTCATGTAGTAACAACCAAGAGTCATATTGTCAAGAACAACTATAGCATTGGGCTCAAAGGTTTAACATCCCAGCAACGATATTTTTAAATCATACCTTGTTTAAACAAATGTAAGTAATTGGATTTTCTTCTATATTAAAAAAATGTGCCAGATAAATGCTATAAATTTGAAAGCAGAAAAGTCGGGAAGAAATAGTAATTTATATGCCACAATGGAGTGTTTCACAATTTTTGTTTAACAAAACATATTTTATCCTGCTTACACCTTGATCTATAGGACCCCACTGATTACAAGGCTGTAAATTGTAGGAAGAGCTCTGCAGAAAATCATAAAAGGGCAGCAAGGGGACCTTATATCATGAAGTCACTTGGTCCCTAAGACTCAACCAGGAGTTTGATATTTAGTTTAAACACAACCATATATTCTTATTAATAATGAATAGAGCCACTTGTTTCAATTTCATAAGCCCAGTGCACCAAAGCTGGTGAAATTTCTATTACCCATGACCTGGATATTAATCCTACAATTTTTTTAAAAAAAGGCTCCATTTTTCAAATGTTGACTTCATGCTGAAACAATGAGAAACAACTTTCCCAGAAATTTTGGCACATTGAACAGAGAAATAAGGGTGACCATTCTTTGTTCACTGGGAGAGCTATTAAAAATGCTTTTCTACAGGAAATACTTTTTTTCTCCCCAGGAATTAGGGGATATCTTCAGGAAACTCAGCAGATTAATCATATGAGCCCTGGCTCAACTTTATTTAAAAGTAAAGCAAAAGCCTTAATGCTTATCTCAAAATGCAAAATCCCTCTTTTGGTATTTCAGTATTTTGTGATGCTGTTATTTCTTGTTTGAATATTTTTCTATTGGCTCAGAAACTGATCACAATTTTTTTCCCCTTTTTAAAAATTATTTTTTGTTTTTGGTATTTGGATAAGGGAGAGATAAGAGAAGAATCTTGGTTTAACTTGCCTGGATTTTTAACATGAAATAGAAAGATTATAAACAGTATTATATAAATTCATAAAGTGAAATATAGGCCTAAGCACAGAGGTTTCCAAAACTTTGCATTTTAATTGACTTAATGACTTTGTACCAGTTGTTTTCTAATATGTTTTTTAATCAGAAAACCTAATTCAAAGAAACAAGCACTTCCTCATTTTGTGTTGGGGAAGGGAATATTCTGCCTTTTGGATAATAGACTTTCCACACAAGTCTGAAACATTGTTCAGCTTTTCTAAAAGTTCTTCTAAGAAATTGTATTTCTTTGCACTTCAAATGGAGAAGCTATAGCTTATATCCATGTTGCCAAAACTCAAGGCTATCCCCTTTGGCTGAGTCTGAGAATAATCACATGTACGAAAGTACATATTGCACAATCTGCTCTAAGCCTAGTACTAAACACTCAGGATAGTGGTCAAGGTCAAGGGGAAGGCTGTGGAAACAGAAGATCTTGACTCTGCTTTTAAAGAGCATGTGTTCTGATTGTGAAACGAAAGGTAGCATTCACTAAATAAGCTGTATGTTAAGTGTACATTGAGGCTATGTTGCTGACATGCAAGGTCAAGAGTTACATTTATGAGGCAGAGTGATCTCTGGAAAGATGTCTGACAGGTCTAAATGGAATCATGGTCGATAAGCAGGATATAATGGAAGGGAGGTACAGGGAGGGTCAGTGAATACGGATGCTGAGTTTACAAAGGCTAAAACTTTCTCCTCCTACCCTAGTTCTCTACATTATTCCACCCATCCCCCATGTTCCCAGTAGCATTCTGGAAAATGCATGGGAAAAAGTGGTCTAAGTGTACATTTGTGTTTATACATGCAACTTTTCAGATCCTCAATTTGAGCACAAAAGTCAAGAGCATATATTTAAATAACTGTTAGCACATAACTTTGTTTCTGGTCTACCTAATAGGTGGGCATTGCCCCCATGATAGTCATCTCTGTGAAGCTCAGTTTCCTTATCTGTGAAATGGGGATACTGATAACGGAGTTGTGAAAAATTAATTTCTTTAATATATACAAAGCATTCAGTCCAGTGCTTGGCACCAAAAAAGCCCTCAGTACATGCTTGCTGCTGGTATTATGCTTATGGAGTTTTTCCCCCAGAATAGAGATGCCTTGGGCAGCCTATATCAAGACTTGCAGTAGTTTATCTTCAATTTTCTGCACCATGAACAGAGTGAATGCAGAGCAAGAATAAATCATTTACTAGCAAAAAGAAGATGTATTAATTTATATACATGTATGTAATTTGGGATACGATGTCTAAGGACTGGAATTCTGTATTCTATCCCCCCACTCACCTTCTCCCCAGGTTATAATTACAATGGTAATTTATGATAAAATCATAGGTCCTATTAAACTTTTGGTGGGTGATTCTATTCCTTGATCATTTGTGCACCTGTGAGAAAGTGTGAAGATCTGAAATCACTCAAGATTCTCAAAACTTGCTTAAAATATCGTGCTAAGAACAAACAGATACAAGGGATAACCTTGAAGTATTTTATCAGCCAAGACAGTTTCCTTCTAACAAAGAGCAAATGTGATATAGAAATGGTCACCATGGTGAATAAACCTAACTCCCCACCCTTGCTAATTTTAGGCTTTGTTGTATTGTAAATGAAAAACTTGAAATTTAACACTGTCTAGGGCAATTTTAAGAGAATTCATCACAAATATTGAGATCCCAATGGCAGAGCTTCCAATGGCGGTGTTTTAACACATTGGCTGCGATAATACTAAAAACATTTTGTTTAACTGTTTCAACCTCCTACGGTCTTGGCCTGCAATATCTATTTCCCAAAACCTTACTTCTTAGCCATCTCTTCTCCCACAAGCACTAGCCCAAGTTGAGAAACTTGAAAGATAGCATTTCAAATAAAATGCCCTCAGTATGTTTATCTTCATGGGCAATTTGTAACAAATCTGGAATAGCTCTATTCCGCCAAGTGAAACACTGTAAAAGAAGATTAAAAAAATTTACCAACAGGTTGTAGTCAAGAAACTATTAAGAGTTTCTACTTCTGCTAGTCAAAAGAAATTACCTGCAGTCCTTTGAGCCATATAATTCCACAAAGGTCAGGAGCTCTGTCTCTAAGAAAGCTGGCTGGTGCCGAGGAAATGATAACCCACTGGGAGACCATGGAGGAGAAAATGTTCAAAGCACTCAGCTAACTTCTGCTACAAGATTTCCCATTAGAAGGACCAGGTTATTTCAATTCCAGATTTACATTCCCCAGGAGGAAAGCAAAACAAATTTAGAATATGAGGGTTCCTGTTCCCCAGAAACTAAATCTGTTTTTAAGTAGAAAGAGTAAGAAGTGATCAGGTGGTCCTCTTATTTTCTAAGCCAAGCAAGAACATTTTTCAAAAAATCATATATGTGTGTGTGTGTGTGTGTGTGTGGATGTGTGTGTGTGTGTGTGCGTGTGCATGTGTGTGTGTGTGTGTGTGAAGGGAACTCCAGAAAGCAAATTCAAAGTTTGGGAAAAAATTAGACTTACAAAAGTCATGTTTAAATGACACGTTTTGAAGCAAATTTTTTTTACTAGCTAATTCATAATTACAAATATTTTTCATGTTTTCACTTGAATCAGGAAAGATGAAAATGGCCATTCTCTGAACATTTGTTGCTGTTTCAATTTGCAGGGTAGAAATTTAGTTATGCTGTGAATGGAGAGAGTACAGAGTATATAATAAAATTTTCTAAGCATAGGTCAACAGCCTGGTTCTGATCCATGGCTAAATTTTAAGCCAGCTATGGCAAAATGAGAAAAATTAAAATAATGTTTATAAATCTAACTATTTAATCTAAGGAACTGTCATTATGTATTTCCTATCTTTAAGAAATACTGATGATGGTAAATGTTATTTTCACTCCTAATGTCTTTAACGGATAAATTTGAAGTGAGCCACTATATGTTAATCTCTAAGGCTTTTTTTTGTTTCTTATTGACAAAACGTTAAGAGTCAGAAACCTTCCAATATATACTGCAGACATCGAGCTCATTATCATTTAGAATGGCTTCATTCACCAGAAAATGAGCTTTATCTTCCCTACATTTGGGGTGAAAAATGTAGTAAGTACACTTATATATGTTCTCTATTGTGCGTTTTGAGGCAGAAATCATTACTTGCATATGTACAAATGTAGACTCCTGTGTGACATTTTGACCTACTACAACTTTGAAATTTTGAGACATTTCCAATAATCACTGGATCCAAGGGCGATTTTCTCTTTGGATCACCCTTTTCTCCAAGGATGATTTGGCAAATGCTCTTTCGTGAAGAGGTTCTCTGAGAACTATTATTTCCAGCTTCATACAACCAAAAAACAAACAAACAACAAAAACCCCTAGCACAGAAAGACTGTGGCCCAGGAACCCAGAAGAGATGAGAGCTCTACTTTAACAAGAGCTAAAAAGTGCCTCCAGATGATTCTTGCTCTGTCAATAGATGCATCATCAACCTGACACCTAGAAGTGTGGGAAGAGCTGGCAAAAGTATTGTAGATCGGAAATAAAACATCATGGACTGACAGGTTTAAAACCTGATTGTCTGATATTACTGTCACAATTCATAATAATGTGAAAGTGACCAAAGCCAGGAAAAGAATATAAGTCTAGTTATTGTGTGTATAAGCAAATGCGAGGGGCTGCATGATAGGAACTGCCAGATTCAAAGGCATCGTATTCCTTTGCCACTGGCCAAAGAAGAGAATGAGAAAACTGTTTATGGTACTTAGCCCGGGTGTGTAGTTTCTTGCCCTTCCCTTCTAGCTTCTGGACTTTTCTATCATAACTGTGGATAAGACAGCACAATCTGGGTGGATGGAATTTAGAACTTGATGGTTTTAAGTCCCAAGAGATGCCAAGAGAAGTGGCTGACAACTGGGTTAACACCCTGCAGCATCTGGTAGGAGTTAGGCTACTGTCACCCATTTATCATTACTTCCATCTCCAATGACAGAGAACGCCCTGTGTTCAGTGTCTCAGAGTCCTTGGAAATGCATTAGTCATTTGCACCATAGATAAGTGAGGATGATCCCCCATACATCTTACCATTGTGGACAATTCCCAGAAAATATAAGATAATATAAGAAATGTGCCTAACTGTCAGCATAGTAGGAGTTTTGCAGCAAGAGTCATATATTAGTCACTCCGCTGCACATCTAAAACTCTATCCTTGAAAACCTATCAACTTCTGTAGTCAGAAAAGTGACGAGACCTCCTTTGATTTATATCTATGCATTAGGTTTTAATTTTCCAAATGATGAAGAAGGGGCCAGTTGTTTTGAGTTATATAGTTTTTTCTAGTATGATCCTAGAAATCCATATTCTAAGGATGAATCTGTTTGTAAATTTAAAAGTTTGTCTTCTTTCTAATGCTGTTGATTCAAGGATCTGACCATAAAAATAAGAGCACACTAAGGGGCATTTCTCATCTGTCTGATACCCGGAGCTTCCACATTGTGTTGCCATTGGCTGCGGCAATCGTGAAATTTGGGAGAAGAATTCTGGGACTCTTCCTCACTCATCAGGAATGTCACATGTCTGTGCCTCTGCTGTTGTTTGAATCGTGGAATAAAAGGTGTAGGCACAAAGCCATGGGAAGCCATTCAAGGAGGATGGAATAGTCTGGATTCGCAGCCCAGTTCCAACTTGCTGAATTGTGTGACTACTAGAAGTTGCTTCATATCTATGGATTCTCAAAACAGGACATCATCATAAATGTTGTCGAGTATTTTCCAGCACCGAATATCTGCAATAACCTCTAACCAGTTCACTATTACCCATTTTTTCTCCTTGGAAATGAGGGACGAGATGGACATTAGAGGTTTTTCCAAGTATGAGATTTCATCTTTTCTGATGTCTAATCCAACCAAATAAATTGGGCATTTATGTTGTACAACTTAGTTTCACATGGATTATTTCCCTGTAAGAGTTATTATTAGCCCCATATTATAGAATGTGTTTTTTAATTCCGAAGCTGAGAGAAGCTAAGAGATCTGCTTTGAGATCCCTTCATAGCTGGAGAGGCTGAATTGGGATTTTAACTCATCAAAAAATAACTCCAAATCCAAGACTCAACCTACCATAGTGAAGCCACCTTAATTCTCTCTCATGAATGTTCTTAAGGATTTGACCTTTAGGCCTCTTTTTTTCCTGTGGAAGGGCCGGTGGCCTGCTTCAATCAGAAGATAAGTAGGCCAGCCATCTCAACTTTCGCAGTTCTTGCCTCAGACCTGATCCTCATCAGAACCCTCTAGGTGATAGCAAGGTGATTCTAAGTTATGTTGGGAGTTGGGGAGGAATGCAGGCAAAGATGGCGAGGCCCAGCAGTGTTTGTCATTCCTGAAAACTCAGGACTAAGTTTATTTTTGAATTGCTGGAGAAACTCTGGAGATAGTATAAACCTCCCATAGAGATGTTTATTTGATTTTTTTTCAAAACATATTCAAAACCTTCAAAGGTATAAACATTACTGAAACACAAATGCCCACCCTGTCTTTCCCTCAACATCCCTTCCCCTGGTATACATGGTAAAAGAAGGACTTTATCTCACAAACTTTATAAACTATTGACCATGAATCATTGCTTCTCTTATCTCACTCAGCTTGACCAGTGCTACCACTAACTCCTGGTAGGAAGCTGCTTTCTGCATAGGTCCCAGTGGATAGGTAACATGGCTTATAATGCATGTATCTGACCTTGGTGAATGATGATAAAACATGTAAAATTAGAAATTCTCTGTGCGAAATATAATTTTTCCTGCAGTTCAAATTATCTGTGGCCCAATATGTAATATTCTTCCTGGCTAATCTTTAAACAATGAAGTTAGGCAAGTGGAGATCAAAATAGCTGCTTTATACCAATAAAAGTATGTGGCTTAAGTATGTGATCACAGGGGACTTCCTATTAATGAACTCTATTAATAAACCTTATGCCCCTAAACCCAGGCAGCACTGAATAACCACAAGCTTCCCTACACTGAGGTTGTTCTTGTCACATCTGGAGTGGGAGGACCAGGCAGGATGCATCCCTTCTGTGGGCATACTAGTTTCCAAGAGAAAGAGAGGGAGCAGCAGACCTTGTGCCTATGAGTTCCTCACCCAAACTCAGCATTCGGACATCTCCCTCCTCTTCCCTGGGAGAAGAGTAAGTGTGTGGTGAAGGAGGGGGCCAGGAACATTTAGAGAAAAACACTCATCTCATTAGAAACCAGAGAAATGGGGAACAAGTGAATCACCAAATACAGAGAATATGCATCTTTGGACTTAAGCAGCTCCACCTCATGTGGAAGTCTTGAATTTCTAATTTTGCTTAGGTATTTGTAGCTTTTGTATCAATCTATGAAAATGCCAGCATCTTCTAGGCTTTTTATGACCTCCGTTGTAAAATCAGTTGCCTACTGTTTGGAAAACTCTCATCCTCTGACACTGGATGGTTTATACTGTGATCTATCCCCTTTGCATGAGCATAATTTCCCATGTGAGTTTCTCAGACTGTAGTAATGGCCTCAAAGGGACTCATTCAAGGTAGTTCATGGTGGTGACATTTGGCATCTAAATTCATGGCATAATCCAGCTGAGCAAGTGGGCACTTTGGGATGAATTTTGGTCCTCGTCTTGCCAAAATGGATGTTTCTCCCTACACCCCTGATCCCAACATCTGTGTCCTTTGAGGTCTATAGATACACCTTTCTATTCTCTTATACTGCTGGTTGCCTAGGAGCAAATATTGACTCTCTCACAGCCAGCACCCAAGGACAGATTCTTTCAGTTAAAATGTCATAGGTATGGTTTACCATTAACAGACATAATGACCAGCCAAGTTAGAATAATAATCCTTGAAAATTTCTTTGATGACCATCGACTTAACACTGTGGTGTACTGACTTAAGAGTGTTCTTCCCACACTACATTTTTTTTAACTCTTTGAGAACCAAATTATGGCTTCCTTGACTTTTATATGGAATATCCAATTAGTACTTTTCAACAATTTAAATTCAGTCACCCTGTAAGTGTCATTTGGAGTCTGCTTTGATGAAATCTTATCTGAGAACTCTCGCTGAGGACTGACTCTGATCTCATATAGTACTTGTCTGCATTAACTATTTCCACATTATATTATTTGCCTTGGCTTAAGCAAAATTTATTTTCAAAAAGTCTTAGTACATTCTTAAAAGCACTGACCTTGGCTTATACATGTCACGAATCTTCAACATTATGTGTTCACTGAATGCTAATTGGTTGGCTAAAGAATTTGTCCTCAACTGACACTGTGTTTGAGAATAATGCTGCCTAATTACTCATACTTCTTTATCAGAGTGCCGTGTTTTGATATAACTTAATGAGGATAGAAGGAGAAGGAAGGAGAGAACCAAAAAATTGAAGCCAGATACTTAAAATGATTCAGCCCAAAGATGTCCTGTTAGTTAACAACAGATGTGAGACCCAAAATTTAGTTCTCCTGACAGTAAAATGAGGTTTCTGTGTCACCACACTGAATCTTTATGAGCTACGTTGGCACTTCCTCTGGTCCAGCAAGCTCTCCCTATTATCAAAATTAGAGGCTGAAGCCCTAGAAGATTGAGATTGAATATATTTTAGGTGGGGCACAAGCACCTGCCTTTTTAGCAATCACCCAGGGTAATTTTAAACAGATAGTTTCAAAACCACAACCTGGGAAACAACTCTAGTCTTACCATCAATTTGTCTTGCTATCTTTTACTTACTGTATTATTTTTTTTCCTAGGCCTAAATCCAATATATTTGTATTGTGTTGAGTAAGAATGTTTAGAAATAGTCAGCAAACGGTGGTGTCACCAACAAAACAGTATTTTATTGCAGCAAAAGTGACTCTGGTCTACCACCACCGCAGTCATAGCCATGTGGCTGCAAGGGTAACACAAAATCACAGGCCTTTTACTCCTACCCACTCACAATGAGCCCCAGGATCCAGTGTATGGCAGTCCTCTGTACTTTACAAGCTTTTAATCAGCAGTGACAGCCAATTAAATGCACTAATTTGAATGTATTTAAATGAATGTATTTCTGGCATACTTAATAAAAGAAATAGCAGCAACACTATTTTCCAAAAATAGTGGATTTCAAAGAAAAATTCTATTTGAGATCGTCCCTTCAAGAGCAGGACACAAAAACTGTCTTTAAAAATTATTTTTATTTAAGTAGTTTTGGGGATACAAGTAGTTTTTGGTTACATGAATAAGTTCTTTTAGTGGTGATTTCTGAGATTTTAGTGCACTTGTGACCCAAGTAGTGTACACTGTACCCACTATGTAATCTTTTATCTATTACTCCCCTCCCCCAGGTCCTCAAAGTCCATTATATCATTATTACACCTTTGCATCCTCACAGCTTAGCTTCCACTTATAAGTGAGAACATATGATATTTGGTTTTCCATTCCTGAGTTACTCAATTAAAATAATGGCCTCCAGCTCCATCCATGTTTTGACAAAAGACGTGCTCTCATTCCTTTTTATGGCTGAGTAGTATTACATGGAGTATACATGCCACATTTTCTTTATCCACTTATTGGTTGGTGGGCACTTATATTGGTTCCATAGCTTCACAATTACGAACTGTGCTGCTATAAATATGCCTGCGCCTGTGTCTTTTTTCAAATAATGGCTTTTTTCCCTTTCAGTAGATACCCAGTAGTGGGATTGCTGAATCAAATGGTAGTTCTACTTTTAGTTATTTAAAGAATCTCCATACAGTTTTCCATAGTGGTTGTACTAATTTACATTTCTACCAGCAGTACCAAAGTGTTCCCTTTCCACCACAGCCATCCCAACGTCCATTGTGTTTTGACTTTTTAATTATGGCCACTCTTGCAAGAGTAAGGTGGTATGTCATTGTGGTTTTAGTTTGCATTTCCCTAATGATTAGTGATATTGAGACTTTTTTCATATGTTTGTTGGCTGTTTGTATTTCTTTTTCTGAGTATTGTCTATTCATGTCCTTGGCCCACTTTTTGATGGGATTACCTTTTTTTTCTTGCTTAATTGTTTGAGTTCCTTGTAGATTCTGGATATCAGTCCTTTGGCAGATGCATAGTAGGCAAATACTTTCTTCCACTCTGTGGGTTGTCTGTCTAGCGATTATTTCTTTTGCTGTGCAGAAGCTTTTTTTCATTTCATTAGGCCCCATTTATTTATTTTTGTTTTTGTTGCATTTGTTTTGGGGATCTTAATCATGAATTGTTCACCCAAACTGAAGAATTTTTTTGATGTTGTCTTTTAGAATTTTTATGATTTCTGGTCTTAGATATTTCTTTGATCTACCTTAAGTTTGATTTTTGTATAAAGTTAGAGATGGGGATTCGATTTCATTTTTCTACATATGACTTACTGGTTTTCCCAGAACCATTTATTGAATAGAGTGACCTTTCCCTAATTTATGTTTTTGTGTGCTTCGTTGAAGATCCATTGGTTATAAGTATTTGGCTTCACTTCTTGGTTCTCTACTCTTGTTCCATTGTTTATGTGCCTACTTTTATACCAGTAACATGCTGTTTTGGTAACTATAGCCTTGTAGTATAATTTGAAGTTGGGTAACGTAATGCTTTCAGGTTTGTTCTTTTGGCTTAGTATCGCTTTGACTATGTGGGATTTTTTTTTTTTAATTTTTATTTTTGAGAGCAAATTTCACTCTTGTGGCCCAGGCTGGAATGCAATGGCAGGATATCAGCTCACTGCAACCTCGGCCTCCCAGATTCAAACAATTCTCCTACCTCAGCCTCCCGAGTAGCTGGGATTACAGGCACATGCCACCACAACCAGCTAATTTTGTATTTTTAGTAGAGACAGGGTTTCTCCATGTTGGTCAGGCTGGTCTGGAACTCCTGACCTCAGGTGATTCACCAGCCTCAGCCTTTTGAAAGCGCTGGGATTACAGGAGTGAGCCACCACACCTGGTCTACGTGGGCTCTTTTTTTGTCCATTTTAATCCAGGCGCATAGTTTAAAATATCCAATCTGTCCACAAACTCATACTTATGTTAAATCTGTGTTCTACCCTGATTAGGACATAAACTGCTTGAGGGCAGGGACAATGCCTATCTTTCTCACTCTTTTAACTTAGAGCCCAGTACTGAAACTAGAAGACAGTGTATAGTAAATAAATGTTAGGAAAATAAGGACCCTAGAGAAAATTATAGGAGGCTTCAACTACCCTTAGGAGACATTACTATTGAGGTGTGTATGTTTTATACTGGCAACCAACTTCCGTTAAAAAGCAGGAAATAAAATGTCATTCTTTTTTATAACTGAGGAAGTAATTTCAGAATGATATGGAACATATAAAGGACTAAATCTTACCTATGAAATGTATGTGAAGTGTTTAGCATTGAATCTGATACATAGTAAGTGCTCAATGGACAGCTTCTATTGCAATTCCTGCTGCTATTATTATAAACATTGGGTTTTAATTGTTTTTTAATTCAGGAAATGACCTGCAATTATATGTGGTTTTTAAAGCCATGGAACCTGTCTAAGGATTAAAATCCCCGGGAACTCTGACCATGAAGATAATAAGGATAGGGTTCTCTAGTTGTAATTACAGAATTTTCTATGAGTTAGCAGAATACAAGTCTCTGATCATTTTAAACTAACTCTGTCTTCCTATCATCATTTTAAAATAAATCTATCTTCCCATAAATCACATATATTGAGACGAGTTTAAAAATATAACGAACAATTTTGTGACATTTTACAAGATTACGTCTACTTTAGGGGAAAAAAGGCTATATACATACATGCAGACTCACAAGCATGTATATATGTGTATGTATTAGGAAAAACAGAACTTTTAAAATTGATGTAGCCTAGAGTTGTCTCTCTTGATTTTAAATGTACCAAAATTTTTTAAAGCTAAATGTATAAGTCAGAGACATACACTCTGCCCATAAATTCCCATGGTTCAAAGTATAGACCAATATTACACTGCAAAAACTTCTTGTTTACTCACAGTCCAGACCTCTAGGATAGGGAAGTACCACAAATGGATTTAATGGGATTTTTGTAAATGCTGTCCTTCAACTTTATGCTAAAAGAGAGGGAAGTGGTAAGCAAATACACTGTTAAGGGTTTGGTCAGATGAAAGAAACCTCTAGGACGTATCAAGGATTAGGGAAGCCTGCCCAAGCTTTCGTGACCAGTGGCTCTTAACCTTTCATTTCTTACGGATTACTCTGAGAGCCTCATGAAAACCATTAGTTTTTCTCTGAAGAAATACACTTTTACACATGCACATAAAATCTGGCATATGATTTCAGGGTGTTCACAGCTCCTGGAGAAATTAAGTTTAAGAAAAAGCCCACATACTAGTTATTTAAAAGGTTTCCAGCTGAGATTGAGAGGCATGACCCTTCCTTGCCAAATGCTACATGTTTCCACTCAGTGACTCAGTTGGGGAAGAGCCAGCGTAAAGCCCAGATGTGAGCAAGTGTACCAACAAGGAGGAGACACTACTTTCTTAGAAACTATGGAAATGTTGCTGAATGTATGACTCTGATCTTTTCTTAAGAATGATGTCCTGTGACCCTTTTTCTCTTGGAAAATCCCAAGAATTGTCTCCTTATTAAATTGTGATAATTGGAATTGTCCTTTCAGATGCTTTTTAATTTTTAATTATCAACATGTCAATAATCTGATAAAGTAATTATAAGAATTTACTTCATGCTTGGTGTATCTCTGGCACTGTACTAGACTCTGGCAGTCAGACCAAAGCAGTACAAGGCATGGTGTTGCCTGTCCTTGAAAACATTCAGAACTGCTTGAGAGTTCTGCATAACTTTTGAAACAAGGGCACACCTCATGAATAGTGTGCACTTAACAAATCTCAAGATGTTTGGCATTATTAGATATGTCACTAAAGGAATATACAGTACATTTTAGATTTTCAAAATATAGTGTCACATGTAGGAACTTAGTTGCTACAGTATCTTGGGGTTGAGGCAGGCATTGCCCACTGGTTTATGAGAACATATCTCTTTAGAAGGTTTGAAACTAGGACTGGAAATTAAAGATCAATTGCAAGGGCCAACCCTTCTCCCTCCCTCTTCCTTGTCATGGTAGATAACCATTCCAGGCACTGTTCTAAGGTCTTTACACAGATTAGCCTGCTTAGTTTTCACAAGCACACTATGAGGTAGCTTCTGTCTCCATTTCCTCACTGTAATCACTGAGGAACCCCTCATCAAATGTCCTAGGGCCAGGAAAATACATCAGCCAAAATACCAGCCTTGGCAGGTCTGGCTCCAGAGGTTGTGCCTTTAACCAGTGTGTTAATAAATTATCATTTATTCTGTGCCAGCACAGTGCTTGACTCTGGGAAGGCAGAGTTTGCTGTCAATGTCCTATCATGGTAGACAGTATTTCCAGAGACAATCACAAGAACATCTGTCACCCCCACATGCTCTGATGCGTTACGCTCTTCCTACATTTCATGGGTGTTTGAAGTCTGCTGTTTTCCCCTAAATCTGAGCAAGGTCTGTGACTACTTTGACCAATAGAATACAGCAGATGTTCTGGAACTTCTGAGTTCACATCTTCAGGAGGACGAGAAGCTCCTGCCTGAGCATCTTAGATTGCTCTCTGTTGAGGTACTAAGTCTAAGAACTCTGCTGTCATCCTGAGAGAAGGCCAAAATATCGAATGGGTACCAAACTTAGTGCCTGGGTTACAAAATAATCTGTGTAACAAACCCCCATGATACAAGTTTACCTAGATAAAAAAAACCTGCATATGTACCCCCAAACCAAAAATAAGTTATTAAAAAAAAAGAAGAGGAGGAGGAGCACAACTGAAGCTGCCGTAGGTGTGTGGAGGGCATTATTTAAAAAACAAATCAGGGAAATAGAACTCATACTACCTGGGACTAATTAGATGGAGGGATAGACCATGAAGGCAGTCATAGAGGAGCCCCTGCTTCCAGACTTGGGCATTTATTGGCTAGTGCTGCTACTCATCAAGATAAGGAATAGAGACTCAGGAGCAGAGATGAGGCAAAAGGTAAGGAACAAATTTCTGGTGTGCCTTTGTGGTATCCAGGCAGAGATGTCAAGTGGCTTGATCAATAGACACTCTGAAGTTCAAGATAGATGTTGCCCAAACATATAGAGCTGGGAGTCACCAGCATGCAAGTGATTACTGAATTGCAGGAGTGATTTAGAACTCTTAGAGTATACACAGTGTCCCCTTCCACCCCAAAAACATTGCTAGGAAGTGATTCTAAGAAAAATTTAATAATTCAACAATTTCAAAGTTTTTTTGACATTTTGACATCTCTGAATCAAAATGCATCTTAAAGTTAATGGAAGTTCATTGTTTAGTTGACAGTACTTTTTCCTAAAATTACAAAAATAATGGTTTCTTATAATAAACTACATTTTGGATTCATAAAATAATGTAGCACATCAAAGCAGCCTGGATCTAGTGATTGCTTACAGAGAAGGCTACATGTATTTAAGTGAAAGAAGCAGTCTATGAAAAAAATGCATTAAAAAATGGTAGTGCAGGTAGTATGCTAATGATGAAAAATACCGACATGACTCAAGTGACAAATTTGGGAGCACTGCTCTAAAGAGATTTAATAACAGCAATGGCAACAATTGCAATTATTTATTGCATGTTACATAGCACACTGACTGTGCAGGTTCTTGCTTCACTAAGTATACATGTGTATTAATTTCTATCTCATATGGATCTCGGGAGGTAAATACAATTATTTACTTCATTTTATAGATGAGGAAACTTCAGCAGTATGATATAGTATCAAGTCTAAGTCCTAGGAAATTAGCAACTCCACAACAGGAATTAGAATGATTTGATGATTCCCAGGATTAAAGCATAGCCAGAAAAAAAATTTTAGAAAGTAAGTACCAAGAAGTGGAGGTTCAATAGCTTGTAGAGGTGATATAAATCATGCTAGCAAATGGTGGAATTCTAGCTACACAGCACACTTCATGAACAAACAAGATACAAAGACTCTGGAATGGAAACTTCCAAGAATAACTCAAGACCTCAGGTCCAAGCAGGGAATTGGGTGCTTGAGGAAGTCACTAGAATGAGAAATAAGGAGCAGGTCCAAGAACTGAGTCCTTTGGGGAAACACTTTGGGGACAGAGAAAGAGTAATTCTTGGGAGACTCCAGGGTAGGTACCAGGAAGTGGCTTGGGAACCGTTTCAAACTTAGTTTCTGGTTCAAAATGATTCTGGAATTGGGAAAAGAACTAGCTTATAAAAGGGGGATGAAGACGCCAAAGTTGTGAGGAATGAGAGGTTATAGAGGCTAGAGAGTCAGGCAGGACTTGAAATCAACAACAAAAGTCTTCGGAAATTTCTTGGCTGTTTGATGTTATCAGTTGTGAGGAAAACTCAGTAGCAGAGAAAACAACTTGCCTCTTCTCAGATATGACTGATGAAGATGGAAATCTCCAGTAAATTTCAAATAGCTAGATTTTTTGGCCTTCCAACTTATGGGTCAAAAACAATGAATTAACCCCTACCAGGAGCAATTTATCTATAGAACAAACCTGCACAGGTATCCCTGAAACTAAAATAAAAGTTAAATAATAATAATAATAAAGGATGAACAGTTTTTAAATCTTTTGTGATTTAGCCAGATCTAGCAATTAAAAACAAAATGTAAAAATATTTATAAGAATACTGTTGATATCCAGCCTGGGCAACATGTCGAAACCCATCTCTACAAAAAATTACAAAAATTACCCAGGCTGATAGCACATGCCTGTGGCCCCAGCTACTCAGGAGGCTGAGGCAGGAGAATTGCTTGAACTAGGGAGACAAAGGTTGCAGTGAACCAAAATCGCACCACTGCACTCCAGCCTGGTGACAGAGTGAGACTCCGTCTCAAAAACAACAACAATAACAAAACAAAAAACCCACACACATTTTTTAGACATTTTTAAACTTTCGAATGAAATATTTGATGCTGGTAATAGATAAAAAGCTGTTAAGTTCAGTACACAAGTGGTTAAGGAGAATAACCCTCTTGAGAAATCTTTGCTAAAATGAAGAACTTCAGAATTGTTAATGCTTTCTATACAGATCATCAGTAAGTAAATAAGCCTCAACTTTTCCAAAATGTGAAGCACAACTATGTGTCAAGGAGTCCTGGATTTATGCAACGCAGGAATTAAGAGGGAAGTAAAAAACCAGATTCATGAGACTTCATGGGGGTCTAAGCTCTGGATGTGAGTTAGAAAATGACAAAATCCTTGAAAAATTCTAGGTCAGGGGTGGACAAACTGCAGCCATGGACCAAATCCTGCCAATTGCCTGTTTGTGAACAACCTGTAAAATAAGAATGGGTTTTACATTTTTCAATGGTTCGAATAAAAATAAACACACACAAAATATAATAATTCATGACATGAAAATGATATAAAATTCAAAATATAAAATTCAAATTTAGTATAGAAACACACAGCAAAGAAAGTTCAGAATTGCCAGTGGATATACAATTAGCCAAGTGTTGACTTATTCATTACCAATCATAAATGAATGCAATTCAAAATAAGGTTTTTCAACACACTGCCACATTTATTCATTGACATATAGCCTATGGCTGCTTTCTTCCTGCAACAGTAGAGTGCAATGCTTACAACAGCCACAGCAAAGTCTTACTATCTTGCACATCACACACACAAAAAGTTTCCTGACCCCTGCTCTGAAAGAAAAATGAAAAAGCATCTTTTTCAAGCCAACCTTTCATAACTCCTGAAAAGGTAGATCCCAGTGGTAAATGAGTAAATTTCATCAATAAGATTGGTGAAGAGCTGGGCACGGTGGCTCACGCCGGGAATCACAGCACTTTGAGAGCCAAGGCGGTCAGATCACCTGAGGTCAAGAGTTTGAGACCAGCCTGACCAACATGGTGAAACTTCATCTCTACTAAAAATACAAAAATTAGCCGATACGGTGGCAGGTGGCAGGTGCCTGTAAATCCTAGCTACTTGGGAGGCTGAGACAGGAAAATCGCTTGAACCCAGGAGGTGGAGGCTGCAGTGAGCCAAGATCATGCCGCTACACTCCAGCCTAAGCGACAGAGCAAGACTCTGTCTCAAAACAAAACAAAACAAAATAAAACAAAAGATTAGTTGAGAAAACCTTTCTGGTCTCTGGTCCCGACTGCTACATCTCTGTTTTCTCTTTCACAGCCCATATTTTCAAACCTGGTTACGCGTTATTTTTAGAACTTAGAACCTGATGTCCTTCTATTTTGAGTTTCTGTTTTTGCTGTCACCTGCTTGGAACATTTTCCCCTCTCACCTCTGCACCAAGAATTATTATTTGTTGCTCAGTCATATAGCCTACAGCAAAAATATGCAGAAAAATTAAGATTTATTTTAAAATTTTCCATAACTATAAATCTTTCAATATTACATTATCTTTTTCATAGAACAAGTTGTCATTACAATGATTAATAATGTTCAATTGACTAGACAATGGAATTATTTTATAGATTTGATTACAATTATTAAACATAAAAAGGAAAATGTTATTATGTAAGCATCCTTAATGAGATAAACTGAATTATTTTTATCTATTATTTTCCTAGGGTCATATGTCATGAATGAATATTAATTATTGATAGAATAGTACAGGACTCAGCACCAAGGTTTTTTTCTCCCCAGTTTTCATTATTGCCTTTGTTTCTAGATGTAGCACTGAGAAAATGTGTTATCATAAACAAGTTGGGAATGAAAGAGTTTCAGGAGACTCAATTCATAGACCCACCTTTGGAGTTTTGCCACAGAAATGACATTGTAATCTAACACCTAAAAATATTTTTTATGCTTCATCACTTTTCCACTGTATTAGGTGTCTATTCTTTTTTCTTCCTAAGCAAATAATTGGAAATCATTTAGATTTGCAAAGGGATTAATTGCATGGTTCTAAGTGATTCATTTCCTTATCACCATTGCTCTGTAAGTAAAAAGTTCTTACACATCTAAGTAGAACCTCAGAGATCTGCCTCTTTCTTGTAACCAGAAGAAGAGCTACCCTGAAAGGGAGGTAGGAAAATTCCATCTCAGGTAGATTGAGTTTAGGAACATGTAACGATGGAGCTGGCTGTCTAGACAGTGATGTTTGTAGAATTCTTCGGCTGCTCTTACTACCCTGAAAGTCTATACACATTTGCAAAGTACATGTAGCTCAGTGTGAAAACCGTTGCTCTACTAGATGTCCCTATATTCACTGTATTAACTATGTTCACCTCTGCATCCCCATGTGCCTGATACAACATGTGTTCAGTCGTGTTCAATAAGTTGAATTTAGATGAATTGCAGATCTAATTATATCATAAGACTCTCTCATTATAATGTGACATTTTCCTTCCTTGTCATTCACATATGAGCCAGAAACTTCTACATTTCTCACATTTTTTTAAAAACATTTCAAAATTTTCAACTTTCAAGGACACAGTTTTTCTCTAACAAAACCCTGTAAAGAAATCCAATACCATACTTCTAACCCTTTTTGAAGAAAGGGAAACAGAAAACTTTGGACTTTGACAATACGCTAACCTTACCTTTGAAAATGTATGGCTAATGGAAGAATGGATTAATTAACACTCTAAGAGCTAGATTATATTTGCAAATTAGAGAACTCAGTCAAGGTGGCTTCTGGCCAAAATAAGAGTGATAACTTGCTAATTAGCTTTGCCTATTATTTGTAGGAATGTGTTTATTCTGTCTACGAGAATAAAGTGTGTATTAGAGCTACCCCAATTATTAAGAAACTTGATATATTGCAACTAGCTAAAAATAATGATGGAATAACAGAAAAACCTGAATACTTGCATTTTCTAAAACATCATTAATTTACATTCTACCTTTTTTTCTGTAATTACCTTTTTCTATATCCAAAAACTAAAAGAAGGATAAATCACAATGCAGGCGTTCTCTTTGTTACAGAACATTTTCCCAGGTACCTTTTCCCCTGCCAAGCACCCTTTTGTCTCTAAAGGCACAGAAAGAAAATTGATTCCATTCAATTTCTTCTAAACCTGCTACTGTAGTTTTGTAAGATAGGAAAACCAAGGGCAAAACCATCTAGATTCGCTGCCTGTAGTAGTAGAATTAGCTGAAGTCTCTGGTTCGCTTTGTCTTTATAGATATACCATAAATTTCAGGACTTGCTTTTCTATGTCTATATTTCTTTATTGGCGTTCCACAGCTAAAATTGCTGACCCCATTAGATCCCTGTTCCGAAAGTAAGTATTGAGCTTTCAGCTTTTGTTTTTTCTTTTCAATGGCAATTTCTACCTTGAGGACGCTGGTTTGTATTCCTGGAATGACCAGTAGTTCGCAGAAAATCCCAAACCATACTATTGACAAATGGATCTGCAATACTAAGACCAATATATGTCAAGGTTGGTTTCATTTCAGAGGAAAGTTAGTGTAAGTGTGAGCCTAAGTGTAACTTAAAATTCATGAAAACGTGTACCATTATCTCTACTGAACAAATGCAAACTTAGGACTCCTTATATAGTAAATTTGCCAATAAGGCTATTAAAATGCAGATCTGGGTTTGCTGACTGCACGCTCAGTGACCTTTCTTAACATACCATGCTGTCAAAGCACTTTAATTCTAGAGAGGAGCACTCATGGATAGGCAAGTACTTACAACAGTCAGTACCCAATGCAAGGCCAGAGACACTTCCTTTCTCTTCCTAGTACAGAAACAAACAGCAATAAAAGTTCAGAACTGCCAGTGGATATACAATTAACCAAGTATTGACGTATTCATTACCAATCATAAATGAATGCAACTTAAGCACCTATTTGAGTTGAGGTGACTAGAGGTAACAAACTTTCCAAACATTTTTAAAATCTTTATTCTTTAGGATCCCCAGAGACCATAATAAAAAAAGGAACAGGTTTATATAGACACCTCATTGTGTTTATACAAATAAGTAAACAGAATTTTATACCATAGTAATATGTTAAAGTGTCCTACAAATAACTAAAATTTGAGATACTCAAATTAATGATAAAATCCATCAAGTATCCTCTGCTCACCTCTCTCTCAACCTCTACCTCAGTTTCTCTGTAGATTCCTGCAGCCCTGCTGGTCACTTCAAGGTCGACGTACACAAAAGCAGAAAATTCTTCAACACAAGAGGCAGCTCAGCCTTGAAAGAACCAAACACCTAATAGTATCTTTCTCATCTAATAAAAAAACAGTATTGCAAAACTCTTCCTTCTCTCTATTTCTCTGTTCAGGGCAGTCCTTACTTCTTGCCTTCCTTTAATGGCAAAATTCCTTATAGTTATTGCCTGCATCCACTGTCCCCATGTCTGTCCTTCTGTATTAGTTTGTTCTGGCTGCTGATAAAGACATACCTGGGACTGGGTAATCTATAAAGGAAAGAGATCTGACGACAAAGCTCCACATGACTGGGGAGGTCTCATGATCATGTGGGAAAGCAAAGGGGTAGCAAGACATGTTTTACGTGGCAACAGGCAAGAGAGCTTTTGCAGGGGAACTCCCATTTATAAAACCAACACAACTCATGGGACTTACTATCACAAGAACACTATGGGGGGAGCTGCCCCCATGATTGAATTATCTCCACCTGCCATCATCCTTGACATGTGGGGATTATTACAAATCAAGGTGAGACTTGGGTGAGGACACTGCCAAACCATATCACTTCCCCTTTTTGCTTGACGTCACTAAAGTCGGGGTTCTGTCCAACACAGCTCCATAACAAGAACTTTATTGTTTTCAAGTTCATCAGTGACCTTTGTCATGGACTGAATTATGTCCCCCTCAAATTCACATATTGAAGCCCTGACCCTCAATATGACTGTTTGGAGGTAGGACCTTTGAAGAGGTAATTAAAGTTAAATGAGATCATAGGGTGAGATCCTAATCCAATATGACTGGTGTCCTTATAAGAAAGACAAAAAGCTGGGACACACATGCACAGAGAAAAGGCCATATGAGAACACAGTAAAAAGGCACTGTCTGCAAACCACAGAGAAAGACTTCAGGAGAAACCAGCCCTGCTGGCCACTTGAACTTTCAGCCTCCATAACTGTAAGAAAATACATTTCTGTTGTTTAAGCCACCCAGTTGTTGAATTTTGTTATGGCAGCCTTAGCAGACTAATACAACCTCTGCATTACCAAATTCAATGATAGTTTTTTCATTGTCCAGTTGTACTTTGCCTATCAGCTGCATTTGACACAGTTGAACATTCACTCAGGATACCACAACGAATTAGTTTTTCTCTTATTTTCCTATTCACTCTTTCTCATTCCCTTTTTCTACTCCTTGTCAGTTATCTACTTCTAAATGTTAGTAGGCTCCAGTCAGGGAACTCATCCTCTTTAGTAATTATGCTTTGTCCCTAGATGATCTCATCTGGTTCCTGGCTTTAGTTACCACTTGCATGGTATCAATTTTATGTCTCTTACTTGAAACAGTCTCATGATCTCCAGACCTAAATATCCAACTTTCTGCAAGACACTGACACTAGAATGTCTATCAGATATCTCAAAATTAACATATCATAAACTAAAAATCTGCCATCACCTCCAACTAACCTAAGTCTCCTATAGTTTTAAAATCTCAATTAAGTAAATCTCAATTCTGCTCCAGGCAAAATAATTGTGTTTTACCTATGATCCAGATTCTGTCTATCAGCAAATCTGTTGGCTGTACCTTGAAATATATCACTGAACTTGTTTACAAAAATGAAGGTAAATTTAGTTGGGAAAGATCAAACAACCAATTAATTATACCCCACGCAGTTTAAGTTACCCATATGCAATGGTTTGAGTGTGTCTCCTAAAGTTCACACATTGGAGACTTCATTCTCAATGCAACCATGTTGGAAAGTGGGGCTTAATGGGAGATGTTCATGTCATAAGGATTCCACCCTCATGAATGGATTAATGTCAAAGGACTTGAGGCCGTGAGTTCACTCTCTTGTCTTTTCTCACCCTGTCTTTGCCCTTCTGCCATGGGATGATGCAGCAAGCAGACCCTCAACAGACGCCAGCACCTTGGTCTTGGACTTCCAAGCCTCCAGAGCTGGGAGAAAATAAATTTCTGTTGTTTATAAGTCACTCAGTTTCAGATATTCTGTTACAATAGCACAAAATGGGTTAAGACACCATCCATCTAAGTGTCCCCTTCTAAGAGGGCATCTCCAGCCACAAAACATTAAAGAATTGGCTTAGAAAGCCATATTTTATTCCACATGACGATGCTTCTCCTGGGCCTAACTGATGGGACCAGAAATGAGCCACAACGGAAGGACACTGAAATACAAATACACAGTCCTGTAAACTAATCTATCATCTTTATAACGCCATTTGAAGAAGTGAGGTGAGACAGTAAGAGTCCTCTCTCCAGCATTTGGTTTTGGAATGCTGAGAGATTGAGCCCCTGGATAGGTTTAGGGTGGAGAATGATCAAGGAATGGCAATGAAGGACCATGTGGACAACAAAGATAAAAAGGAGGAGCAGCAGGGAACAACATGAATGCAGATGAAGTTATTTTACAGGGGAACAAAACTACAGCAAGAGAAGAGCACAAAAGCTGTGACAATAAATCAAGGTCTCAAGAGAAGACTTGCCTCCTAAACATACCAATATGTCTATAAACCACTGGTTTAATGTAACTTGAATTGATTCTTTTTTTTTCCTTGCAAACAAGTTAGTCTAGCAAATTCACCAGCTAAGTGCACTGGGAGGTTATATTTAAATTAACTATATAAAAATTGTATCTTACTCAGGCATTTGAGCAAATGTTTATGAAGTCAGGTGTGTTCGCCTGAGGGTATCAACAAACACAAACGTACAGAATCACAGTTAAACCACTAAATGTTTAGGATCATTGCAGACAATGGTGTCTCGCTAAATGGCATTTTGTTAAAACCAGTACATTTAATGAGCTACTTGCAAATGATTTTTTGTCCCTGTGAAAATCTCGTGAGGCTCAGAACGATGCAGCCATCATTTAAATTGACCTGACGGATTTAGGTGTAGCAACGGTGAGGTCTTTCATTTCATTCTTTATTTTCAAATACATGAAGCTAAAGATCAACCATAACAAGAGAAGACGGAAGGTGCTCATTTCTAAGGGGGCAGAAGGCACATTTTGATTTGGTGATGCTGATTTTGCGGCATCTATTGTGTGAAGGTGACAGAGAAAAATAGACCCCCGAGACATTAATCACACAAAATCTGTCACTAAGGAGGGACACAACCAACAATTTTACCATCAAAATGCAATCCATAATCAGGAAAAAAAAGGGAATTGCTTCGCTGTGTGATTCCATCCCTGATAACGAATTACTTAGATGCCAACTCCTAAATAGTGGAGCCAAGACAGACAAAGGGTCTATTTTCTCCCTTGGCAACAAAGGCGTTTATCAATGAACTATATTCATTTCTTTAAAAATTTTTTTTGTTGTTTAGATTTGAAGTAAATAATTTTTACAATTCTGATAACTAAAATTCCTAGTCTTCTGCATGAATCTACAAGTTGAAAATCTTAGAAATGTGATCAGTAGCGTTTATTCCACATATCTTTGAAACAACATGATATGCTGCTTGGAAAATTCTAGACTTCAGTTGTTACCTTGAGTTAAAATTTCAGTAAACATTAAACCAGAAGAAATAAGTTTTACATAAAGGCTAGATTGGTATATATTTTTGTGTACACATGATTTAAATTTCCTGTTGAGAGTTAATAAAGGAAGTAAAATATGCAAAAGAAAGAAGAAAAATCGTTGTCATTGGCTTTCAGATTTCAAATCCATTAAAAGATAGGTTTTAGGGAGGTGGTTGCTTTATCTGAATTGTTTTTTTTTTTTCTTTTCTTTCTATTTCTATCCTAGTTATTAACCAAATTAGTGTTATTACCCAAAGAATAGAGGTCCTAGAATCAGGCCCAGAGGGAATTCAAGGGCAGTAGCTTTTGTGTATGAATTTGTACTATTCTGTTTAAAGAAAGCCATTCAGGCTTTCAATAACTTTCTTTATTTTTATCAATGTTTTAGGGGGAACAAAAAAAGGATGAATACTGTGTGTGCATGAGAGAAGGTGGGGGTGCGGTACTTGGGATTTGAGGGGTCTAAAGACAAAACTGGAAGAGAAGTTGCTGGAACTTCAATTCAGTGGTGTCTTGGGAAATGTTAAAGCTAGTGGAATGTTGTAGTATATAGGTGATACAACCCAAAGCATTATTCAGTAGATCTGCACGCTAGTTGCTGTGAACAATCAGTTACAGGTTAAAGTAACTACCCCCTTAATTACCCCAAACATTTTCTATGATTTCCAATAAAGTAAGTCCCCATGCTCTCTAGATCTTATATGAAACTAAAACCCCTTTACTCAAAAATGTTAGTAATTTTTCACTAAAAGCAAATTAATTCAGACCATTCTGATATCAGCCACTACATTTTTATTGGCTACTTACCACATGACTAACTTGTGCAGTGTCTTCTGAGGATCCAATGTCTATAACACATATTTCCTGCCCTCAAAGAGACCTGTAATCTACAAGGCTGTGGTGGAAGCAGATCTAACAACTAAGAAATAACAAAGGTGGAGGGAGGAAATGCATAGAATGGCACAAATTGTCTGACTTAAAAAGTGAAAAAATTCCCTTATTGTCAATCCCTCAATCCTAAAATAATTCATGTATAAGTGAATGTGAGGTATTATGGTAGTAAAGGATAAACTAATTACGTCCATGTTTATGCTACTCATTAGAAAAACTAAAAGAGTCCGGGTGCTATGACTTGTGCCTGTAATCCCAGTATTTGGGGAGGCCAAGGCTGGAGGATCACCTGAGGTTAGAGGTGAAATCCCGTCTCTACTAAAAGTACAAAAATTAGCAGGGAATGATGGCACATGCCTGCAGTCCCAGCTACTCAGGAGGCTGAGGCAGAAGAATCACTTGAACCTGGGAGGCGGAGGCTGCAGTGAGCCGAGATCACACCACTGCACTCCAGCCTCAGCCACAGAGCAAAACTGCCTCAAAAAAATAAATAAGAAAGCTAAAGGAACTTATATTATTTACATTTAAAAAATCTGTTTCATAGCTAGTGTTAGCCAGTTTTTCTTGATACGCCACCTTCTGCAAATGTCTGTAATACTTAGTTGAATCTGCATGACCTGGTTATGTTGCTTAGGGTGACTAAACTCCACCTTTAAATCATTCTTTATTGCTCCATTCTGTTTCCAAGAGGCCACTCACTACCAAAGGTGCCAATGAAATCTTTTCTATGGTTTAAAGTAAATATTTGATTAAGAGTTTTCTTTTCTTCACAGTATAATACATGGTGAAATATTTGAATTGATTTTTTTAAAAGTATACCTATATCATCTTTACTTGTCAGAACAAGGCAGTTTTAAATTATTTTTATAGTGTTTTATGTAAATTTGGCACTTGGGTGCACAAGCATCATTTGTGTTCTAAAAGGTATGCAGACAGCATTTGGGTACATTATGCCAGTTTATTTATTGAGAGTACTATAGCATTCATACTTTGATATTAGTAGGATCTGTAAAATACTGTACAAAGTGGCCATTTCTTCAAAAGATTTTTAAATTCATGTATTTGTTTCCACAAAATATTAGAAGCAGAGCTCTATGCTGGGAATCAGGAGTCTTAAGTCTTTCTCTCTGCTATATTGTTAAGCTGTGTTCTGACCTAGAGTTACATCAAAATCTTTAAGGATTTCCCATTTCCTAATAATAATAGCAACAATAACAATAAAAGTTAACGTTTATAGAATGCTTTATTATACACCAGGTGCTAGATGCCTTAACTCATTTAATCTTCACTATTCTCTAATGCAGTGGGCACTGTCACAATCTCCATCCACGAATGAGGAAACAAACCCAGAGAGCCAAGAATATACCTGATTTAGGTATACTTTTAAAGTAATCAGTTCAAACTTTTCACCATGTATTTATTATACTGTGAAGAAAAGGAAACTCTTAATCAAATATTTACTTTAAACCATAGAAAAGTTAGTAAGTCATAGAGCCAGTATATGAACCATCTGACTCCAGAATTCAAGCTTTCATCCAGGTTACCTTTGAAACCTAAACTCTCTAACATTCCATTTATGTCTTTCCTTATGTATTTCATTATGTCTTTCCTTATGTATTTTATCCTTATTCTTCAACGGCTTTCTTCAACTATATTTCGTTCCAAACACATTAAACCCTTGCATTGCCAATTTATCTTCTGATCTTTGCAGGCTGTGGATTTTCACTTAGGTTTGTTCCTTTGTCTGGAATATTCTTTGTCCGGAATGTTCTTTGCCCATCTTTACACTTCCAAAATCCTACCTACCCTTTAAGAACCCCTTAATTACTAACAACAAAAAAGAACTAATAGTTACTAATAATAACCAATAGAAAAATAAAATGGCCTTCAATATTACACCAAATTTTTTAACAACCAACTAAACAATGAAAAATATATTTACAGGGTAACTGGAAAAATTCGAATAAATGGAAGATAAACCATTTACATGAATGGGGCAATATATTACAATAATGATGTCTTTCTTCCCAAATTGTCCTACAAATTCAAAGTAGTCACAATAAAAATTCCAGCTGATACTTTTAGAAAATTGATAAAACTCTATCTAAAATTAATATAGAATAATAATGCTCTACAAGTATTTACATTGGTTTTGAAAAAGGAGAATTAAAGTTGAATTAGGAAGAATTAATTTACTACATATTAAAATATATTACATGATTGGCCAGGCACAGTGGCTCATGTTTGTAATCCCAGCATTTTGGGAAGCCAAAGTGGGTGGATCACTTGAGGTCAGGAGTTCAAGACAAGCCTGGCCAACATGGTGAACCTTGTCTCTGCTAAAATACACAAATTAGCTGAGCATGGTGGCTCAGGCCTATAATCCCAAGTACTTGGGAGGCTAAGGCAGGAGAATTGCTTGAACCCGGGAGGTGGAGGTTGCAGTGACCTGAGATTGTGTTATTGCATGCCAACCTGGGTGACAGAGCAAGATTCCATCTCAAAAAAAAGAAGATATATTACATGATTAAAACAAAGAGTATGGTATAAGTGCAGAAACAAAAATGCCAGTGAAACAGAATGCATAGCTTATGTATAGATCAATTTAGACAAAGCAACGTATGTTATACAAAGAAATATGTATCAGTGCTTCAAAGCAAAGAAGACAGGATGGATTGTCCTATATATGGTGTTGTAAAACAAGATCCTCTACAGAAAAAATTTAGAGTTCTCTACTATATACAAAATACAAAAGCATACTCCATAAAAATTATTTTAAAAAATTCAAGAGGTAATACCATGAAACTAATGGAAAAAAAAATGTTCCAAAATATATTTGTGACTTAGAGAAGAAGAAAAAAAAATTTAAATAAGATGGGTTTTTAATCTAATAGTGGACAATATAGACAAAGTTAACCAATAAGAGTCTGGAAAAAGATATTTGAAATGTCTAAAATAAACACACTAATACTCTCCTTAACTACAGAAAAAGTTCAAAATTTTAAAGAAAGACAGAAATCCCAATTTCTTCAATGGTCAAAAATATTTAAAAAGCAGTTGACAGAAGAGAAAGTTCAAATACCAATTCTATGAAAAGAGGTCCAATCTCATCAGTAATCAGATAAATTTATATTATAATGGTGCTATTTTATATTCACTAGAATTGTAAAACCTACTTTTTGGTGAGATCATGTAGAAATAAACTTAGCCATACAACCTGCTGATTTTGTACACCAGCATTCAATCTGGAAAGCAGATTTTTTAATAGTGAAATAAACAGCCTGTACCCTATGACCTTCAAGCACTGAAGTTCCTAGGGGTCGGTAAAGGTCTAGGTATAGAAATATTTTTCTCAGCACTGTTTGACATAATGATATGGTAACATTGAAGTGATAATGATAACATTTGTAGCACAATACCATTCATGCACAAATAAGACACACACACTTGTCAACAACAACACCACATCCATCTTTTTTGCAAAGCTACGTATATATTTAATAGCATATACCAAACACACCATAGTTAATGTTTGCAGGATATAAACAATGGGAGGCGAGATAAAGGACGGAGGGAGAAAACTAAAGCTATGTAAGTAAGAGAGGTACTTCGCTTGAACTCACAATAATAATTTGGCACAAATGGAAAAGTATGATTATCTCAAATCTCTGCACCTGAAGGTCAAGAGTAAAAACAGCAAGTATGTTTTAGATTCAGATAAATACACCTGGACTGGTGCAATGAGGAATCCCTGAGAGGGGGCTGGGAGAGCTCATGGGTCTAAGAAGGAAACAGGGAGGAGCTTTGCCTTCTATTCACTGCAACCTTGTGCAGTCCATGAGGGTTTGGGCTGAAAGCACATTCTCATTTGGAGAACAAAGAAATGGAACTAAGAGAATCCTTAAGGCACATGGAGGAATCGTGAAATGAATGGCTGCTTTGGTATCAGAGTAAAGCTCTGCCCAGCTCTAGACAGGCCATGTGACTTTGAGTGAGTTATTTATTTCTGTTTTATAAGCCTTGGTTTCCTTATCTGTCAATAGTGGCAATAGCGCTTACAGTGTGGCATTGTTTCAATGTGATAATTTATTCATTTCATTCTACAAGTATTTATTGTCTCTGTCATAGTCTAGTATTCTCTGGGCCAGAATACAGCATAAGCAAAACAAGTTTAAAAAAATGCCTAGCTCTTGTGGATTATAGCTGGCAGTGGGGAGGGACTACAATAAATAAAGCAAGTTAAATGTCCAGAATGGCAGATGGTGATAAATTTAGGAGAAACAAAAAAGAAGGAAAGGAGAAAGGAGGATGAAAAATGCCCAGAAGTAGGGCGATTCTTTTTTAAATAGGATTGTTGGGGGAAACCTTGCTGAGAAGTTTAAACATAGATCTGAAAAAAGTAAGTGAGTAGGCCATGCAGATAACAGGGAGAAGGGCAATCGATCTTGGTGACCATGAGGTAGAAGCTCTGTTGCAGAAGAGCAAGGACTCAATATAATTGGAGGACAGGGAGCGAAGGAGAAGGCAGTAGGGGTGAGGGGCAAAAGTTCAGCATCCGCATCACAAGGGTTTTGTGGATCACTGTCATGACTTTTGACCTCTGTTCTGAACAGGAAGCCCCTGAAGGCATCTGAATATGAAGTTCATAGGACTTGCCTTATTTGAAAAGTGAACTTTCTGGTGACTGTGTTAAGTTAGACTGCAGAAGAGCAAGGTAGAAGAAAGAAAGAAGCTAGGCTGGGCTTTGGTGACTCATGCCTATAATTCCAGCATTTAGGGAAGCTGAGCTCAGGAGTTCTAGACTAGCTTGAGCAACAAAGTGAGATCCTGTCTCTACAAAAAAAAAAAAAAAAAAAAAAAAAAAAAAAATCTTAATGAGGTGGACATAGTGATGCATGCCTGTAGTTGCAGCTACTCAGCAGGCTGAGTAGAGATCGAGGTTGCAGTGAGCCATGATCATACCACTGCACTCCAGCCTGGGTGACAGAGTGAAACCCTATCTCAAACAAAACAAAACAAAACAAAAACAAAGCAGAAGCTAAGAGTCATTTGCTGTGATCTCATCGAGAGATAATGGTGGTTTTACCAGACCAGACTTGTAGAGCAGAGATAGAGAATCAGAATTTGGGTCTGTTTTGAATAGGCTGACAGATTTAGATGCAGAGTGTGAAAGAAAAAGAGATAGCAGGATAAGTGCACATAAGCCACGAAGCATGACACTTGGAATCCAGGGTCACCTTCTAAGGCAGTCACCTCAAATTTTAGTTTATACCAGAACTCCATGGAGGGACCCTGTTACAAGGCAGAGTGCTGGTATCTGTACTCAGAGATTTTCATTCGGTACCTTCAGGAGGAGCCCTCTCTGGAATCTGCATTTTTGACAGGCATGTGGGTGATTCTGGCATACATGGTCTACACAACCACCCTGGCAGAAACACTGATCGCTATACAAGGGTTGATGTTTCAAAACGTTACGCATTCATGGAAGAAATGCCATCTCCTTACTCATGATTGGTCTGTTCAGATTTTCTATTTTTCATGATTTGTGCTACAAATGTTATTACTATCATTTCAATGTTACCAAATCCTTATGTCAAAGAATGCTGAGAAAAATTTAATTGGGATTTCTTTCTTTAAAATCCTGGGAAATTTATTGCATTTTAATTCTAAGACAAGAAAAGATATACAGAATAAATAAAATGTATTCCAAAATGTAGTAAGTGTGGGAGTAGGTGGTAACTATGTCTAATGCTTTCTTCTTCCAGTGACTATAAAAGTCAAGATAACTGAGCGCACCTGTGAAGAAATACTTGGTTGCCTTTATATGTGGGATTAATGGGCTATATAAAAATAGAAATAAAAGCAGAGATGAGAGGAAAGAGATAAACTCTACGACCAGTCTTTTACGATCATTTTGTGTTGGGGTTAAAATTAAACATCTGTACATTGGCCAGAGCAAAATCACAGGAAATGGAAAGTGTCCACCCCGGTCTTCAACTCTCAACCTGAACTTAATAGTCAAATTGGAGGATTAGAAAACATTTTAAACATTTTAAAGCCTTTCTTTTTGACTTGAGTATTATCTTTCTTTTAAAAGTGTGGTGGCTCACACCTGTAATTCCAGCATTTTGGGAGGCTGAGGCAGGCAAATCACCTGAAGTCAGGAGTTCGAGACCAGCCTGGCCAACATGGTGAAACCCTGTCTCTACTAAAAATACAAAATTAGCCGGACATGGTCGGGGTCATCTGTAATCCCAGCTACTCAAGAGGCTGAGGCAGGAGAATTGCCTGAACCCGGGAGGCAGAGGTTGTAGTGAGCTGAGATCGCGCCACAGCACTCCAGACTAGGTGACAGAGAGAGACTGCCTGTCTCCAAAAAAACAAAACAAAGCAAAAGTGCAAACTACTAAATGTCCCTCAGCCAAGGTTTCTGCATTTGTAGATTTGAAGGCACTCAAATTCATCCTAAATTAGGATTCTTTCTGGGTCTAAAGTAGCATGTCACGCTAAACAAAGACAAGTTACAAAGTGTAGGTTGTAATTTTAATTAAGTATCAAAGGCTCACGTGCAGAATTTCCCTGCATGCACAAATTCCTTCTGAATTAGCTACTTTTCTTAAAAGAAGAAAGCCTGAGAGAGCTTGCTCTATAATTTCGAGCTCAGTGTTTGAGATGAGAGATTCAGGAAGCCCACATCATTTAGATAAGGTTCAGATAAAGATCCTAACATTTGGATGCTTTTGAACTTCTTTAATTCAACCCCTCCATCTAACGTGGGAGTTTTGGTATTTGTGGATAAAGCCTAGAGATTGTTTGTAGAGATGGAGTATGTAGATAAACATCAAGGTTACTGGCAAAGAGTACTTTTCAACAATTTTTATAAATAAAAATACAAACAGCATCATCATCTTGGCTTGAGAACCCCTAGAATATTATAAACAACCGTGTTACATAGCCAGAAAAATTAAAGGCAGGGAATGCCAAAGTTAGCTTACTCTAATGAATCATCATGGAGGGGTAAGTAATCAGGCATAATGTAGTACAAACGCAGGAAGACCAGGCGCAAATGCTTGCAGATGACAGACAGTTCAATGCGGACAAATGAAATGTAATTATGACTTTGATGAGTCTTCAAGCCGAAAGACAATGCTTTGTAAGAAATAAAATATGAGATTTTTTTCTGAAAGGATGAAAAAAGTCTCCGGAGACAAATCGCTATGTGTCGTTAATGAAAGAGAAACAGAAAGAAAAAGATAGATCAATGCAGTTAACGAGTCTTAATGGCTCAATTGTGTATTCACTTTACCAAATCTGAACACTTGAGAGAACACAAAACAAAAGACAACTTTGGAATTACAAAATCCTAGAAATGAGTAATAGACTTCCAAGGTCTGGAGAATCTTTCAATGAGGTAGGATTCGTCCTGCATTCGCTCAGGTTTGGCTTTGTTAAATCTAAAATTAGAAAATAATGATGCTCATAAGATTTGCCAAACGACAGCATTTTAGAATATGTTATTTCATCTCTCTTTTGTTTTTTTCTCCTATCATTGGCAACTACAATTAATCCTTCAAGAGGCAAATAAGGGCAATTCATATTTACTTTGAATTCAGTGACTATTTGGTGGTCGTGGGACCAAAGCTAGGAAGAGGCAAAGGTTTGATTTAGAAAAATGATTCTTGACCTCCAGGCACTTTTGCTTCCCAGGAGACCTCTGACAATATCTAGACACATGTTTGATCATCACGACCAGGGGGCTTTACTGGTATCTTGTGCAAAGAGCCTCCCAAAGGTGGTGCTAAACATCCTACTATGTTTTGGGGAAGTGTCCCTGTAATAGAGTCATCCAGCTCAAAACATCAGCAGAACAGGCTGTGAAACCCCAGACTAGATCTTTAAGGAGGCATCAGTTTATGTTCTTTGAGCAAAATAAGAAGAGACGAATTCAGAGTACAGTGGGAACTTATCTGGGGTGGTGATTAGTTTATTTTAAGATATGGAGTAGGCAAGAGAAATATTTTAGATCTCAAGTGATCTTTGAGCTCCCTGATTGAGAGAGGTAAAGAAAGATTCAAAACACAGAGACATAAAAGTGAGTGAGAATGTCAATGTCTGTAAAATAACAATCAGGAAGACATGGGGCTAGGGAGAAGTTTGTGACATAATCATTAAAAAGTGTCTACTATTTTGTATTAGTCCTTTTTCATGCTGCTGATAAAGACATACCCGAGACTGTATAATTCATAAAGAAAAAGAGGTTTAATGAACTAACAGTTCCACGTGGCTGGGGAGGCCTCACAATCCCGGTGGAAGGCAAAAGCCATGTCTTACATGGCAGCAGACAAGAGAAAATGAGAGCCAAGTGAAAGAGGAAACTCCTTATAAAACCATCAAATCTCGTGAGACTTACTCATTACCATGAGAAGAGTATGGGGAAAACCACCCCCATGATCATGTATCTCCCCCCAGGTCCCTCCCACAACACATGGGAATTATGGGAGCTAGAATTCAAGGTAAAATATGGGTAGGGACACAGCTAAACCATGTCAGATGTGCAACTGGCAAAGATGATATGCAGAGGGAACCTCAAGCTTTGAACACTATGATCAAGAGCTTGGATTTATTCTGTAGCTAATGTGAAGCCATTTAAGGTTTTTGAAGCCAGGAACAATATTATCAGCCATATAATTTTAGAAAGATAATCCTGGTGTCAGAAACCAAAATGGACTGAAGGAAAAACAAGTTTGAGTAAAGTTGTTGGAGCATTTCCCAAAATGAATTCTCAGACTTGTTACGAAGTGTCATTAGATAAAATTCTTCTGTGGTCAAATAAGTTTGAACAATGCTTAATTAAACTAAATCAGACCAGGTTGTCTACTATAGCACTTCCTGGGATCTTTGCTTAGCTATTTGCACATTGTGACCCTTCACATTGCAAGTATATTTGCTTAAAGAAATTTTTCATGGCTCATACTACAGAAATGTGTTCCAAAGAACACTTCATAAGAAATATAAGGTAAGATTTAGGGGGAAAAAATGACAATGGGTTAATCTAAGAGCTATTGGGAAGATAGAATTAGGTTTTAGACTTTCAGCTGAGACAATGAACAGACAGTAATATACAGAGAAAACTTAGGGATCAAGATGTTCTTGTCACATCAATACAGGCGTAGAGGAAGTAAAGAACTCTAGCAAAGTGCTGGAAGAAGGATGATGCTTAACGCATTTGCCAATACTAACCAATTATTATAACTGAATGAAATGCTGGATTGAGAAGGATTCTAAAGTTTCACCAAAAATTGATGTGAGCTTACATGAATCTAGTTACACTGTATTAGTCTGTTCTCACACTACTATAAAGAAATACCCCAGACTGACTAATGTATAAAGGAAAGGGATTTAATTGACTCACAGTTCCCCATGGCTGGTGAAACCTCAGGAACCTTACAATCATGGCAGAAGGGGAAGCAGGCACCTTCTTCACAAGGCAGTGGAAGAGAGAGAAGTGCCAGCAAAGCATGCAGAGCCCCTTATAAAATCACCAGATCTCATGAAAACTCACTCGTGATCACTAGAACAGCATGAGGGAACTGCCCCGGGATCCAATGACCTATCTTTCTCCACTTGTGGAGGTTACAGGTCCCTCCCTCGACACATTGGAGATTACAGTTCAGGATGAGATTTGGGTGGGGACACAAAGCCAAGCCATATCAGAAACCTGCCATGGAAGCAAGGAAAATAACAAGTAGTGCCCCTATCATATGTTTGTCACATATGGACCAGAGGTACCCAGCCCAGATAGTTTGTGTAGTGGTTTTAAACATTCTTAGTTCATGAAAACTTCCTTCAAAAGAAACTTCACCTAGAAAGGTAAACAGAATAGATAAAGTGAAACTGCCTATGTAATGTCTAGCCTGGATACTCCACCTGCTCTATTACTTCTTTCTGCCTTCCTCCCCACTGACATTACTATTCATGATAGCTTCTGCCGTTAATTAACTAGTTGAGAAAGATAAGGTTAGCAGATGCTCAGGAAAGCTAGATAGTACCAACACACACATTTCTACCTTTTCAGGGGAAATACTTCTTTTTTTCTTTTCTTTTCTAGCATTTAGTTCCCATTTGTTCTTTATTAATATTCAGTAAAGATTTGGGGAATTTCTAGATTAATTCAGTTTTACCAATAGACAATTAAAGGGAGGGATTTTGGTTTCACATGTGGGCATCAAGATAAAAGATTGGCGTGTACAGCTAAGGGACCCAGGTAATGCTGAGCAGTAGATTGGCTGCCATAACTGAAAGTAGGAAAACCCTAAGAGGAAGACATATCTGTCATAAGCAGAGTCAGGGATCTCCTCTCTCTCTCTGACAATTACCCTTGTTGAACCTTAGAGGTTTCGAGATGTATTTAATTACTAGAGAATGATTTCTTAAGATCATCATCTGTCCTATAAACTCACAGTGAAGTACAAAGCACAGGCTCAACATGTATTAAAATCATGTTTTGTCTTGGAATCAACCAAGAAATGCTATAAGAATAATTTGTCACTTTGACAAGCTTCTGATAGTGAATGAAACTGGCAGACACCTGGTTTTTAAAAAAAGATTAGCTCTAGAACAAAAGCAAGCCAATCATTTGGAGTAGGACAAAAATTGACAGGTTTTATCTGATACGTTCTTGTCAAGTGAAGCAACTTAATGTTCTTTTCTCTAGTTGCAACCAAGTAAATTCTGAAGGCTCACAGCTAGGACAGCTTCCTCTTCAGTTTTGCATCTTCGACACCTAGCATAGATGCTCAGGACACATGTAGTAGATTCTCAGGTTGTTATTTGCTGATGCAAAGCTATTGTTTTCTGAGTACGTAGACAATATAATATAGCAACAGCTATCTTACTTCTGAGAGATTTAAACAAACAATAAGAAGGACGGAAAACTCTAATCCTTTTCTTGGAGGCTTTGTATAAACATCTGAGAGTATAAAATCTGTGTTCAGGTAGCTGCAAAGTCCAGAAAGCATGCAAACCTTGCCTTCTGACAATTTTTGAGCAATGAGACTAGAAAAGTTACTCTCAATGCATTTCCATCCGTAGATTGGTGTGATTAACAAAGAAGATCGGGTAATTTTTGCTAAATTATAAATTCCAACTTAGCATAATACAGATTAATAAGCATATTTTAAGAAGTGATCCCTGAAGATTTTCCGCATGACTTGAGTAGTTATTTGCTGGGATGTGACTTTTTAAAATAAGTTTTTTTTAAGCATTGATTTTGCGTTTCAAATTATCTAAAATGTCTTCCATGCACTGTGGCTATGAAATTTTGAGGAGGTACAATTTTGATCACTTACTCTGGATTTGTTTCGGTCAAAGCAATACTTTTTTTTTTTTTTTTAAAAAGAAACTAATTGTAAGTATCACCTTTTGGTGGTTTTAATGAACCTAATAAAAAGATATGGTAACTTGTCTGCTCTATACAAACACTTAGCTATGAAAAAAAATTAAATAAGAATGAAGCCATATTAACCCTCACTACTAAGTCCAAGTAGGTATTTATTTGTATAACTTAAGACAATAAAACAATGTTATATGGGAATCTTCATAATTTTTGAAGTGAACATCTGATATTCTTTACAGTTATATTTTAGATGCAATAGATGGGATTTTTTCCTTATACTTCGAATATGATGAACCATCTGCAGGGACATTTGGACTTGAACCTGATTAGACCCAGCTTTATTCTAATAATATACTTGGTAAGAAGCAGACACTTTTTCTTTCCTTTGTGTGTGCATGTATGCATGCCCTGTTTCATTAAAATGAACCCTGTCATTAAAGAAAAAATTCAAGAATATGTTGTGAAACCTGTGTAGTTGTGTCTACATGACAGACAGCATAACTAACAGGATCTTTTAAAGTTGATAAAACAATTTTTAAAAACTAGTGAACCCTAGGTTCTGCTTCTTGGAACCTAGGGTTCACTAGTTTTTAAAAATTGTTTTTGCTCTCTGGACAATGGATCCCTCTGAAAATGTAAATCACTACACACACACACACACACACACACACACACACACACATACACACATATCACTACACACACAAACACACTCTCCAAATAAATAGCCTTCAACTGTATGCCTCCACGTTCTTTTCTGGGCACACTAAATGAAACCTTATTCACACACATCTGGACATACTCAAGGCTTGTCATGTTGAAATTATGAACTCAAGATGGCATCAACTCTGCTGTCATTGGATTTTGACATTTGTATCAGTGTCCTCCCTTTAAAACAGGGACATTTAGACAGTTCCTGGAGGGATTCTGGAGATCTAAAGCACATGGATGTGACTCCATCTACATGAGAAGGAAATGTTTCATTGTTTGGTAGTGGTTTCCATGCCAAAAGTTTCCAGACACTGAAGATATTGACACCACATTTTCAGAGAATAGGAACCAGTAGAATGGCAGGGAGTGGGGTTATGGGCAGAATCTCTGGATTTTGGATGTTAAAACCAATGAAAGAAGTTGTATTTGCCAGAAATTTAAAAGCTGCCTCTTCTTCATCTGATGGACTCTGATGGCCCACAGAGAAGGGTGCCAGAAAGGAGGAGCGAAGAAATTTCCTTTCCTTGTAGCATATAATCTCTCCCAAATGTCTTGCAGAACCCAGTAATTAGGAGTTGCCAAAACATTTTAACATCACATTTGGCACATTATGGCACCACCTCATTGACTTCATGTTCATCTGCAGAAAAGGAAGGATGGAAGCAAAAATGGACATGGAAAGAACAAGAAAAAATAGCAGAAGCACACCCGGTCATCTAGGCAACAGCAGTGATATCTGGGAAACTGGAAGAAATCCTATTGTGGATAAAGATAAATTACAGATGAAATGAGTGCAAAAAAAAAAAAAAGGAAGTGGAATAGAAACTATCAGGTATGTAACTTTTAAAGGAGAAAAGGCAGATTCTTCAATCATCTTATCTTTTAAGAATGAGATATTGCACCATCTGCTCCCCAAACCATTATTTCATTTCACTCTGGATTTCTCCTCGGTCTCCTCCCTGTGTTCCCTGAATTTTCAGATTGGCTCTCTTCCTGTGAGTCACATCCTTTCTTTAAATGTTTCCATATTTCCCCCTGTCTCTGCAGCTTATGTATGACTCTTTGTTAAGCATTTCAAAATATTACATGTTACTGCGTTGTAATACTTTGCTTGTATCTAGCACCTTTTATTTTTAGGACTTGGTGTTTAAACAAATACTGTCTAACTACTGTGTTAAAAATGCCTATACATTTTATAGGTGTAAAGTTACATCATAATTTTTAAAATGATAGTATGGCTAGCTCACATTCTCATACTACAATGCTTAATCTAACTCTGTGTTCTCATGGGGCATTTCACGATACCCTCCAAATTATAATTACTTCTATTATTGCATCATTGCCTTTTTCTAAAACATTCTCATGGTATATTAACACACATGCCTTAGGATTACTCCTTGGTAATTATCTGCTACACATTGTCTAAGCCAGAAACTTGCCATCTCGTCTCCCTTACTTCTAGCAGGTGACTAAACCCTTGCAATTTATCTTGTCAGCAGTTTTCTAGGTTTTGCAAACTGACCTGTGAGTCAGTTGCAGCCACCCATCTTGTTTTGTAAATAAAGTTTTATTGGAATACACCCACACTCATTTGTTTACATATTGTCTATGACAGAGTTGAGTAGCAAAAGTACAAATTGGATGTTATTAGTCTCCTATTTAAAAACCTTCAGTGCTGCCTATTTCCCTCAGTATAAAGTTTGCTCTTCTAAATTTAATCTGCGGGGCCTGTTAACTACCTCTGACTCTTCTTTTATCTCCTTCTTCCACATAGATATTTCATGCAAAGTGTGAATGACATTAAATCAGTTTCTGCAGTATTCCATGCCATACCAGAAAAAGCTCCTGGCTCCAAAAGAGTATGTTAGGTGCCTCTTCTACTCTCTTACATAAAACCTTATGTTTCTGCTAATCTAGTCCTTACTAGAATTGCACTGTAATTTTATTATTTGTCTGAATCTTCTGCAATAATCTGCTGCAGAGCTAGCGTCCTTGCTGCCACATTTAACGGCCTCAAATACAGCACCTGACACATATTAGGGTTTCAGAAATATTTAATAACATAAGTAATAAAGTGCAGGTACCATTCATATACTAAATTAAAAAAGAAAAATCTATTATATCAAGGTGAAGTTTACTCTGGAAAAGTGCAAAGAAAACAATTGTTAGGGAGAAGTACACAAGGCCCAAGAGTGGTAGCATGAACATGGATCTTGGTTGGGACATCAGGGAAATCTGAGAAAGTGATGATATAGCCAAGAGAAATAATGTTGTAATAGCTAGACATCTTTGCAGATTATGATATATAAGGAACAGGAAACAATTCCATAGCTGTATTTCACATTGCTTCATCCATCGTTATAAGCAGGTGGATGTCTCCGCATCCCCATTATCTTGTTATTAATAATCTAACTTACCCACTGCAATTAGTTAGATATGCATTTTGATTAATTCTTCTTCTAGATAATTGCATAGTTCGAATCTCACTGTTTTGAATGTGTTAAAAGTAGTAGCATGAAAGTGGTAAACTTCTAGAAGGTAGAAGAGACATTATCAAACATGATGTCATGAAACCCTACATGACATTTATGAATCACGTAGGGCTGCTGATGAATCTGAAGAAGGTTGCAGGTATAGGCATAGGAAATATATGCTTTATTTTCCATAAACACATGTTACTGATGGTGACCCATTGTCAGCATATCCTATATCTTGACTAGTTTTTCCACACATGGTAATGAATTGTCTCATATCCAGCTATGTGTCTTTCCACATATATCAATATCATCCCGTGAGACATATGAAGTTTTCTTCTTTTTTTTTTGTTTTTGAAACAGAATCTCACTCTGTTGCCCAGGCTGGAGTGCCATGGTGCAATCTCGGCTCACTGCAACCTCCGACTCCTGGGTTCAAGCGATTCTCTTGCCTCAGCTTCCTGAGTAGCTGGGATTACAGGTGTGAGCCACTGTGTCCAGCTAATTTGTGTATTTTTGTAGAGACAGGGATTTCACCATATTGGTCAGGCTGGTGTTGAACTCCTGATCTCAAGTGATCCACCTGCTTAAGCCTCCCAAAGTGCTGGCTTTACAGGCGTGAGTCACTGGCTCCTGTCCTCAAGTTTTCTATGTTACCTAAATGGAAGGATGATAGCTTGCCTATCACATTAACTCCATTTGCCTCATTAGACCAGTCTCTAACCACCATAGCCATCAGTTTACCTGGAGTAAAATGAATGGAGGCATTCACAGGCAAGATAAGCAACCCGGAAATTAATGTTTTAATTCAGCTTAGTATATCCGGCCCTCCCAAAACAACTTGGAAATTGGGACTGAATATATTCTTCTTCAAAAATATTGTAAAATTAATTATATTAAAATATTCATATACATGTTCTCTACAAATTTCATCCACACAATTATTTAAATGGTCTTGTTAGCATTAATCCTGTTGGAATCTTTGCTTGTATAACTAACAACAAAACAAAACTATGCTCCAACTAATAGATGTGCTCTGAAATATTTCTAGGAAGAAAAACATAAATAAAATATCAGAAAATAGATAACAAAACATTTGGCTGGGCGCAATGGCTCATGCCTTTAATCCCAGCACTTTGGGAGGTCGGGGTGGGAGGATCACCTGAGGTGAGGAGTTCAAAACTAGCCTGGCCAAAACGCTGTCTCTACCAAAAATACAAAAATCAGCTAGGCATGGTGGTGGGCACCTGTAATCCCAGCTACTCAGGGAGACTGAGGCATGAGAATCATTTGAACCCAGGAGGCAGAAGTTGCAGTGAGCTGAGATTGCACCACTGCACTCCAGCCTGGGTGACAGAGGGGAACTCCGTCTCAAATAAATAAGAATGAAACATTTACCAATGAAAGAATTTTAGAGGGTTTGGAAAGTTAAGTGTAACCAAAATAGAAAAAGGAATCCTGTGTAAATGAGTCCTAGTGAATAAAGAATGTACCCAGACCTTTAGTCCCAGAGGTGGTCTGGCTCTTGTTTGTCTCAAAGTAGCCTCTTCCTACATAAAAGGCTTTGCCAATAGAATTTATGAATCATGTTGAAATAACACTGCCTTTTAATCTTAAAATATCCATAGAAAAGATTGTCGGCATTCTTTTCTAACTATAATGTTATAACATTGGTTTCTAAATGCACATAAATGTGGAATATTATCTGATTCACATAAACGACTTGACTTACCCCAAGAAAGGAAAGCCCTCCTACTGTTCTTAATGGTTATGTGACGGGGACAAGCCATGTTTGAACTGTTTGAATACATATCCCCTTACTTCTGCCTGGTGGGATTCATAGTCACCCACTAGGCAGGGTTAACTAATGACTGAAATGAAATCCAGTCATTTAAAGAAATCTCAAAGGCTTCCTGGAGTTAGGTTGGAAAGATGTCACTAAGAGAAGCGCTGTACTTTATGCTTTTGCAGTGTTTACAGAACCTGTAACACAATGGAGCATGATTAATGAGCCTCTTCAAACCCTAGCACAAGCATAGGACTTTGTACTTGTCATGTCTACAGATCAGCCTTTATCACCCCTGTAACATAAGAAATGTAAACCAGAACCTAATCATTTCCTAAAGGAGTTACCTTGGCTTTTATCCTCAAGTAAACTTAGGGGTTAAAGAGGAGCAGTTCTCATTTTTTAATAAGAATGGCACCTTTGCTTTGGGAAATGCTTTCCCCTTAAACGTTTTTGCATTTATCATTTTATCCTATACTTACAAAATGGTGTAAAGCATGTTTGCCAGAAATTATTATCACCTGTGACAGATGAGATATCTGGGGCATAAGGAGATTAAGTGACTTTCCTAAACACCCAGCTAGTTAGTTTGAAACGTATTTGACACTAAAACTTAGCCTGATTCTATTCCAAATAGACTGCAACATGCTATTATACTGAAACACACCCTATAAGACATTAGCAAAAGAACACAGGCAATTAGCAAATTTTCTCAGTATCTTTGATTCTACTTTCTATTCTTTTCCTGAAGTCTGAGTAATGTAAAGATTTTCTTTTTTAAATAAGGTAATTTGTATCCACAATAAAATATTTTCCATTGTGTCAACTCAAGAAGTTGATCTCAAAATCTTCACAATTGTGTTTTTCCGTCCATTCAAAGCTCACACCTCATTAAATGTGCTCACTCTCATCTCTCCTCCATTCGGGATACCGTTGTAAATGAGTGATAGATGGCTCACAGGTTCAGTAGATCCAGTCACAATTCTAACCTCCTTCATTCTATCAACAGTTTCCTGAGACCTGACAAACAAGATCTGCCTGCCTGTAAAAAGGCCATAAAAGAGCATACAAACTCAATTTTACCAAACTTCTATTGGCAAAAAAATAAAACTGGAATACGAACCAGGGTCTGTTTTCAGCTGAGGACTATGTCCATTGTCCTGAAGGTTCTCATGTCAGAGTCACACATGGGTGCTTTGGATCCCTTTATATTGTTGAAAGGGATGTGGATTATTCTTCCTGGGCATTTTCATCAGTTGCACCCAGAAAAGCATGATAACTGTCTACCCAGATGTAATAGACATGATATGACCTTATTCAGTTTTCTTCTTTTTTCCTTTTATATTTTAGTTCGTTTTTTTCGGGTAATCTTCCCAGTAAAACGACATGTTTGTCTGGTCCAGATATTACAGTGGAAACCGTGGAGAAACACTTTTGGTGATTGTGCTTATTTATTTTCTGGTTGCTCACAGCTCTGGAGCTGTCATCATTTGAGAGAAGAAAGAGCCTTTATCTGAGTTCCTTGATGGACAGGATGTTGTCTTTATTTGTTTTCCCCCCTTCGGCAACTGATACTGTGTCTGGATTTCTTCTTAACCCATCTGTCTTATGCTTTCTTGTTTTGCCAGAAAAAAGAAAAATTTGACATCCTCACAAAATGGTATTTATATTGCCCTAACTGGACAGAGTAAGAAACACATGATTGATGAATATCTGAAGGAATTAAAGCATTCTGTGAATATGTTAAAATACTTCTTAACTGCATTATGAAAGATAATATTTTTATTAATAAACAATCATGTTAACTTGGGCCATAGTGAACAAACATACCACAGGTTGTAAAAATAGAAGAATCTTTTGGCAGAGGAGCCTGGTGAGCAGAGAACCTAATACAAATACAGAAAATTTGTTTACTCTTGGTGATTCATAAACTTTTAAAAAATGTTAACTTTTTTTTAAAAGAAAATAGAATAAAAGGGATATGTCACTTTGTATCTTGCTTATTTTATTTCTGATTTTTACAGATCACAAAAGTGTATTTAATCAGATTGAAAATTATCTACTGTTTTGAAAAGTTAGGGAACCACAGGAAAGATTGTTTAGACTTGCATATTTGTTTACTATTTCTGATACATTTCATATTCTTTATTTATCCTCTTAAGATAAATCAAGTCCTATTTATTGATGATGTATTAGGCTCTAACAATACTTTTACCAAGATTAAATATTTGCAGGTATTCACATCTTTCATCTCAGCTTTTTAAAAAATAATGTTATTTAGATATATTTTGCATATCATATAAGTTGGTATTTTTGTGTGTATAGTTCAATACATATTCTTAGTAAAAATTTTTTTTTAGATGGAATCTTGCTCTGTCACCCAGGTTGGTGTGTAATGGCATAATCTCAGCTCACGGTAACCTCCACTTCCTGGGCTCAGGTGATTCTCCTCCCTCAGCCTCCCAAGTAGCTGGGATTACAGGCATGTGCTACCATGCCTAGCTAATTTTTGTATTTTCAGTAGTGACAGGGTTTTGCCATGTAGGCGAGGCTCTGGTCTCAAACACTTGACTTCAGGTGATCCATCATCTCAGCCTCCCAAAGTGCTGGGATTACAGGTGTGAGCCACCATGCCAGGCCTCTTCTTAGTATATTTACCAAGTTATGCATCCATCATCATGAATCAATTTTAGAACCTTTTCAACACAGCATTATGATCCCACATGCAAATTTACTGTTAACCCTTGTTCCCTCTTCTCTACCCAAAATTCCACTCCTCTGACAACAAATAATCTGCTTTCTATCTCCATAGTTTTGACTTTTCTGTGGATTTCTAGAAATTACATCATACAATATGTGGTCTCTTGCATACAACTTCTTTTCATCCAGAATTTGTTCCTTTTTTGCCAAATAGTATTCCATTATATGGATATGCCACATTTTGTCTAGCTCTCCACCAGTTGGAGGGTGTTTAGTTAGTTTCTAATTTTTAACTATTATAAATCATGCTACTAGGAACATTCATGTGAAAGTATTCATGTGAACATAATTTCATTTCTCTTGGGTAGACACCTAAGAGTGGAATTGCCGGATCATATGGTAAATTTATGTTTTAACTTTTAAAGAAGCCATCATGTCAAACTTTTTTCAAAATAGCTGCACTATTTGACATTCCTATCAGGAATGATTGAAGGGTCCGATTTCTCTACTTTCTTGCCAAGTCTTGTTATTTTCTTTCTTATTATAGCCTTCCTAATGTGTGTGAGTGGTATCTCATTGTGGTTTTGGTTTGCATTTCTTTAAAGATGCTGAGGCCCCTTTAGCTATTTCAGGCTTACTTCTATGATTTTTAGAGCCCCCTGCGTAAAACAAACCTATGAAGAAGAAACTGTCTTTTTAGGGAATCTGGCTTTTAGTTCAGAGATAGTTTGAAAGTTTTGAAAGTGCCTTTGGTTGACAAGAACAGATTTTCTTGCTGATAAGAGAATAAGATGCACAATAGGGCACTGGGCTTAACTCTGGACAAGTTTCTAGAGACCTAGCATTCACTACTAGCTGCCTCACTCCGACCTTGGATAAGGAGCTGACACTTAACTCGTAATAGCATGTCTCGGTGGGTGTGGGGTGGAAGGCTCTCATGTAAAAGAATTCATTTAGGAAAGCTCTAAGGGATAAAGGCTCCACAAACAGAGGCATTTTAATGCCATTGCTTGACTTTCTATCAACCCTGATCTATAATCCATGTTTTTGTATCTGCTGAACTTAAAATAATCTAACACTATATTATTTATAAGGCATTAAAGGAGAAGGAAGAAGAAATCCCAGTATATAAACATGAAAATGCAGCAGAATTACCAGAAGGAAAAATAAATAAATAATTCAAAAACTGAACAATGCTGACTTTTCTGTGATTTAATTTTGTGCTTGGGATTGACTAGACAGACGTCTCTTCAAAACACCAGGAGAAAGAAGAAGGACTTTCAAAATCCAGCTCTTTGTCATAGAAAAGAGCCCCTAGGCCTTTGTCAACTTACAAAACAGGCCGTTGGTCCAGACTAACTCTTCCGTGTTTAGGAAGAATTTAGCTCCTTTGCCTACACTATTGATAAAATGCAAAAATTGAATACTAATAAACTCACTTCTATTCACGGCAAGTGATTGTCCAGCCTATTTATAAAATATTGTACTAATGGAAACTTTCAAAGGTAAGACAGAGACAGAGAAACAGACACTATTTGTGAGGAACTGTTTAATTTTATTATCAAGTTTTAGTGTTAATTTTATTTTTCAAAGATGTTTTATGTAGAGAAAAAGGAAACATGAAATCTAAGTGTTCCAACCAAGTAAGTAAATGAGATGACTAAATCCAGAAAATTCAGGCATTAAAATAATTCAAGAATAAAATGAAAAAGCAAAATAAAAGAACCACTTGAAAAACTTTACAGTTACCTCTATTAGCTAAGAAAAAGAAGGGTGAAAGAAAATTGGCTAAGCAATTTATATGAATTTTTAAAATAACTATATAGTGAAAAGAAAAGCTCAGAATTCTCTGGTTTGGGGAAGTTTATTTCTCGGGTAGGTCAAGTTTATTTCTAGGGTAGCAAATGATGGTACCTGAAGGCACTGGAGTAACTGTGTGGGATCTAAGTAGCTCTGTGTCTTAGAAGCTCTCAGAGGTTATATGGAACAAGGTTGCTTCCAGCAAAGCAGGAAGTAGCAACAAAATTAAAACTCCGTGAAGTGGCTTAAGGTTAGATGGACTAACTCACATTAAATAGAGTTCTGTAAAACACATTAATTATGTAAATTACGGCAGCTTATTCTTATTTTGAGCTTTGAAACACCTCTTTTTACTTGATCTTTTCATACCTACCCTAAATGATGCTCTTCATTATACTTTTCTAATTTGACAGAAGGGATGCTGAGGCTCAGAGCAGTTATGTGATTTCCCTGATAAGATGTAGACCTGAAGTAAGATCTTCCAAGACCAAGCCCAGAGCCCTTTGTAACTGCATAAAGGTTGACTGCTGATATTCATTGTTTTTCGTTTTTGTTTTTTGTAAAAAAAAAAAAAGTACTCTTGAAAATTTTGTTTGTCCTTCCCAAGAAGGCAATTTTATTTTTCTAGCATGTTGATAGTGAGAGAAAGTACATATTATTTTAAATTCAGAATCTCATATGCACCTTTAATCAAGTGTGTTTTCCAAGATTAAAACATCACTGCTCTCTTTATAAGAACTATAGTTGGATATAGGTAGACTCAGTAACATTTTGTACAATGGTAGCATCTAGGTTTGAATAAGTCCCTAGGTAGATCTTTTATCTCTTTGTATGCCCCCTTTAAAAAGGTGTTACCTTCCCTTATTCCTCCCAGTACAATTGGAGAATGTTTGCATCAAGTTTTTGCCAGCTTCCCTGTGGAACAGAGAGCAACTGCTTAACAAATGGCAGGTTTATGTAAGAGGAAATCTCCATGGTTTAACGTGCTTTTGTTTCCTGCCAGTATGTACCTTCTGTTTTTGTTCACGCATAATCATCTTGTAACCTGTTCAGAAAGGCAGAGAAACCACGGCTTGAGGAAATGGCTATTCAAGCAATTACTTCCACACTGATGTTCCAATTCTTGGCCCAAAAGACTTTCCGTGAGACTGGGGACTCCAGTAGCTGGGGCTGCTCTATGCAGAAGGCTGGATATAAAATAATGCCACAAAGTCCCTGGTAAAATCAGTACATTGTCAAAAGAGCCTCATCATCATTTGAATGAAGCCTTTTTTCTAGAGAGAACCTGTTGCAGTGGCACAAAAGTACTTTGCACATATCTAAATTGTTATATTTCCCTAAAGAGAGGATAATTATTTTTCTATGGTCTCCTCTACACTTCGGGTTTTGACATATAGGGACTGAAACTGAATCTGTTCATCAAGGTCCTGTTACAGATGTGTTTTCTACAGATGTCTGTTGAATAAGTGGATGAGCCATTTACTGTAGCGTGGTGTTTCAAAATCAGAAGGGTATGCATTTCAGTGTAACAGATTCATGTGAATCAAGTCACACTTACAAAAGGATAGCATATATTCTTTTATTTATTTATTTATTTATTATTTTGAGATGGAGTCTCTCTCTTGTTGCTTAGGCTGGAGTACAGTGGTGCTATCTTGGCTCACTGCAACCTCTACCTCCTGAGTTCAAGAGATTCTCTTGCCTCAGCCTCTTGAGTATCTGGGATTACAGGTATGAGCCAGCTCGCCGAGCCAGACTGAGTATTTTATACTCATGAGAGAAAAGAAAAGCCACTTCTCCATAGTGTGCTAGGGGTGGATTTCCTTACACTGGTTCACATCTTGGAGAAAAAGATGCTGTCTGACAGCGGAGCTCATTTGTGCACTGAACAACCATGCTTTGAGCATCAACCGTGTGAAATTACTATACTGGACACTAAGAGAATAGAACAGTGAAACCAACTTAATTCTTTGAGTCAATAAGATCTAATCAAGAGATTAAACATGTAGATTGCTAATATAACTTTAAGGGAGAATAAAATGAGTACCATATTGGTTGAAAAATGTAAGAGAGAAGGTTAGGGTGTAATCAATATTATCTTCTCATAGAGATGTTGGAGTTTTGAACCATCCAGAAATGTGGCAATGGGACTAGAAAAAAGGAAGCATTAAAAAGAAATCTTTAAGAAGATTTGGAGAATGACTGGGTTTGGGAATTGTAAAACACATATTAATTGAAAATTGCTTCAAAATAGGTAGCTAGAGGAGATTGTTGAGCATTTTCCTAAGGAAATATGAGAGGACTTCCCCAAATTGAATACAGGAAAAATTTTGTGGAAGATTATTCCTGAGTAAATTTGATATTTGAGATGTTTACAAGTCATACTAAATGCTTATTTTGCTCATTCAAAACTAAATTCAGGCCAGGCGCGGTGGCTCACGCCTGTAATTCCAGAACTTTGGGAGGCTGAGGCAGGCGGATCACCTGAGGTCGAGAGTTTGAGACCAGCCTGACCAACATGGAGAAACCCCGTTTCTATTAAAAATACAAAAAATTAGCCAGGCATGGTGGCACACACCTGTAATCATAGCTTCTCTGGAGGCTGAGGCAGGAGAATCGTTTGAATCCAGGAAGTGGAGGTTGCAGTGCGACAAGACCTTGCTATTGCACTCCAGCCTAGGTGACAAAAGCAAAACTCCATCTCAATATATATATATATATATATATATATATATATATATATATATATATATATATATTTGGTGCATAAGCATATTATTTGAGATAAGCCATTAGGATTTTAACATGCATCACATCTCTTAGAAATAAGACACGCATTCTCCTAGGAAAGGTAGCATCTGAAAGTATTCTAATCCCCAAATCCTTCCCAGCAGATGAGCGATTCATTATAGGGCAGACTTTCAATGAGGCAGTCACAAACCATGTGAGAGGTGAGGAATTATCTACACCATATAGTAAATACTTGGAAATCCCTGGTAAGGCTAATCTTATCAGCCTTGCAAGAACCAGAATTCCTAATTTTAAGACATAAGTGTGGGTCTATGTGCTAGAGGTAGATAGGAACTCCAGCCACCACATACGACGGGCTAAGAAGATGGTTAGGGCCTACATTAGCAAGGGGCTTAGAAGCATGTTAAAATAATCTGAGCCAAAGTGAAGGTCACTTTGGCCATAAAATAACAAAGGAGGAAGGAAGATGTCAATATACAAGAAGCAGCTAGAGATGGAATTCACTGCAGTGCTTCTGAAGAAAACATTGCTTTTAATTTTCTAGTCTTGCTATCTGTAGAAAGATTTACAAATGAAAAAGCACCAGAAAATAATGGCTACTCGCATAAAGCCAAGTGTTAAACACATTGGCCTGATGTCCAGCTCTGCTATTTCCTGTTGGACAATTTTGTGCAAACTATAAAATGGCTCTTGGTCTCAATTTTCTTATCTGAATATTGGAGATAATTATGGAACTCATTTTTTTTTAAATTTTATTTTTTATTGCATTTTAGGTTTTGGGGCACATGTGAAGAACATGCAATATTGTTGCATAGGTACACACGTGGCAGTGTGATTTGTTGCCTTCCTCCCCTTCACCTATATCTGGCATTTCTCCCCATGCTATCTCCCCCCAACTCCCCGCCCCCCAACACATGGACACAGGGAGGGGAGCACTATTTTACATCTTTAATACGTACACTATATGTTCCATGAGACTTTTGGATTTTACCTCACAATTCAGTCTTCCAGAACTTAAGTAATTTCTTCTGAGTCAAGGAGATGCAGGAAC